>QJPP01002338.1:0-18539 GCA_003996215.1 Jaltomata sinuosa | reverse complement strand
CCTCAGTAAAGGTGTTGTGGAGAAAATAATAATATTGAAGAAAATGACGTGGGGAAGCCGAGGAAGGAAATGAGGAAAAGAAACATCCCCAGTTATTTATGACTTGAAGATAGTATAGAGTTAAGTCATATTCTTATGTTCTTGATACTCTTCCTACTATGAAAATATGATCAGGTTTGAATAAGTGAAAATGATTACATTTAATTGTATATAGTTGTATTGCCCTGTGAGGCATCGTGCTGGACTTTTGCTGAGTTTCAGGTTTTTGGATAGTCCCAATTATAAAGAAAACTCTGCCAAAATTTCAAAAAAAATCCTAAGGGACTAGAGCTCTATATGCATTACCCTCATTCGAGGACGAATGATTCTAAGGGGGGAAGGATGTAACACCCCGTACCTTTCAAAACCTATGTGACTAAGTAAATATCGACGAAGGTATTTGAACTCGAGATTGTGAAGGGGTACTTTGGCCTAGAATTTGAAATGGTCAAATGTTATATATAGTGTTAGGAGTTAAATTATAAGGGACAGGAGTGTTTTTGAAGAATGAGATAAAAACACATGAGAGTCTGGTTATCCTCGACGTTATCTAAGCTCTTTATGGTGACAAGTAGGTGCCATCACCTATCTACGCTAACCACGAACTAAGTTCCGAGGGCCGATTAGGGCAGCAACACCATGGATTATATAACCTAATGCCGTAGCCCAAAATGAAGCTTATTAAAGTTCCATCAAAGCACAACCCAAATCTGGCCCAAACAAACTAAAAAGGTACGCCACCAATATTGACCACATTTGACCAAGAGAAGCCCAAAATCAGCCCCAAAACTTAACCCTTGTGAGGCCCAAGCAAAGGGTAATTTTGGCCCAAGTTTCTTGACCCATTTTGGCCCAAATATACTCAAAAAAGTCGGCCAAAAAGGTCCCTTTATATAGGCCATTTGCTGATCAATGTTGAACACAAAAAGCTGGAAAAGTCTCTCTTATCTCATTTCTTTTTGGCAGCCCTTCTTTCCCTTTAGGGTTCTAAGAAGACCAAGATTAATTGAAGCTTAAGGTGAGTTAAACAACTTGTTATCTTGGTATTAATCTACTACATATAGCTAGGATATCCTATGGTAAGAAAGACATGAACTATGGCAGCCCCTTTTCTTATGATTTAACACATGGAAATTGTGTAACAATTAAGAGATTTCTTCTTCTCTTGTTGGTGTATGTGTAGGGGGTACTTAAGCTTTTAAAGAATCAATAAAAAGAGGATAAAAACACACCTTCAAGTGTGGTAAGTACTCTGCCCATAATAATATTTTTGGATTGAAGTTCGGATGAACAATTGTTGTTGAATTGTTGTTAAGAACTCACGGGACGGCGATCGGAAGCCGTGAGTTCAATGTGTTGCTATTGTATTTCGGCATGGTGGGTTGTGTAGGGGATGTTTGATGTGTTTTGTATTATTGGAGGCAGTAGGTTAGTGTGTGTGTGATGTGTATTGGATAGGGGAGAAAGGTGTGATGATACACCTTTAATTAAGGCAAAATACGTAAATCTGCCCGGGAAATGTTTAGCTACTGTTTTGGGAATGTTGCAGCAGGTTTAAGAGCTAATATTAGCTTCATTATACCCTTGTGTTGTAGATTAACTTAATAAAGGAAAGTCCAAGTTGTGGTAAGCGCAATCTTCGGAAGGAACGAGGTATGTTAAGGCTTTTTTATTCCTTATCGACATGAATCTAGAAATAGAACTCTAAATTTCCGAAAGAAGGAGTTTGAGTATTTGGTTGTAAGAGAGCTGATTTGGTAACTCAACAAGTCTTAAGGAACTAATTTATACATTATGGTGATTCAAGTCACCTTCTTATAAAAATCCGATTCTTTTTTGCACGAAACGTAAGTTATCCTTTTGTCGAGTTTCTTCTTTGTATTGTGATCTCTAATCAAGCTTTAGAAAGTATACAAGGAAAGTTATAAAGTCAATCCCCATTTATATGTGTTTGGTATGTTGATTCCAACACCTAGTAATCCAAGGCTAAAGACGTTATCTAAATGAACCTTCATAAATAACAAGAATAGCTTTGAAGGTCAAACTAGTAATACACTTATTATGCGTGGTTTGCGTGTTAGTGTGCACCGAGGTGCTACTACCATATTGAGGCTATTATATACATAGTGTGCACCGAGGTGCTACTGCCATATTGAGGCCATTATACACATAGTGTGCACCGAGGTGCTACTGCCATATTGAGGCCATTATATACATAGTGTGCGCCGAGGCGCTACTGCATATTGAGGCTATTAAATATAGGGTGCGCCGAGGCGCTATTGTGGTTCAGTGTGGGTTATAAAGAGTGAGTTGCAGCGTGAGTTAATGCATGTGTTGTGTTCTAAAAAGAATAAAAGAGAAAGAGCTTAATGAGTCTAACCAATTACAGTTTACAAGTTTCATATTTTATCTTGTTCAGATTTACTACTTGCGACTTGCTTTTATGCTTCTACCTTACATGCCAGTACATTATTGTCGTACTGACGCCCCATTGCCTGGGGGCGCTGCATTCATGTCTGCAGGTCCAGACAGAAACCCAGATAGACCTCTTCAGTAGGAGTTGCGGAGTTCAACCATTTTGGTAAGCTCCATCCTTCCTGGAGTTGACGAGTCAGAGGTCTAGCTTATATTTTGACCAGGTTATGTATATGTACAGATTATGGGTAGTCCAGGGCCCTGTCCTGGATATGAGATATATTACTTATTCCTAGAGGCTTGTAGACGTGTATATGTACATCAGTGTTGGGTATGGCCTTGTCGGCCTTGTTATTAGTTATCTACTATGATAATAGCCTTGTCGGCCTTGAGTTGCTTAACTACTATTGAGCTTTCAGTGTTTCAAATTGTAATTCTTAGAGACCTTGTCGGTCTCAGACCCCCTGCAGGTTCAACAGAGATACACTCTATTTTGGCACCCTCGACCTTTTGGGGCTCCGGGTGTCGGTCATGCCTCCCATGGTTTGGGGCGTGACATATTGCCTTTTCAAAATATTTTAAAGGTTTATGAAAAATATATTTGATACGTTATAAGTATATATGTATTTATTTTATAAGGTTTTTATACTCCGTAATATTTTAACGGAGATAGTAAATTTACTTATGTTAAAATTTATTATTATAATATAGTAGGTTTTATTCGAAATAATTTTCTATGAATTACGGTATATTTAAAATATTAAATTTATTTTACCACGAATTTATTCAATACCCGAATACGTACGTAGCGGGGACCCACCTATCTTTAATTGGATAAGGGGAGATGTGGTGTTGACACACACCCCCCCACGTGGAAGCCAACTGATGTGGTTGGCAATTGCTGCCTACTCACTCATTGGATTTGAACAATTTCAAATGTTGAAACTTAAGCAATTGAACAATTGAAATGTAATTGCTGCCTAACTTTTATCTCTATTAGTATCTATCCTTAAATATAGCTTAGGCATTATTGTGAGATATGGTCAGTAGTAGTGGCAAATTGAAATATATGTTCGTACCGTGGAGATTATTTGTTGGAAAGAAATTACGTTGATACCTCGTTCGATCACCGAAAGGAAATCAATTATCTACTTCGATTTATTCCGTCCCAAATCCGAATCCGATTCCGATTTAGTTGTGGATTTTCTCGGAGTGGTTCGAGCTTGGACATCGTTGTTCCAGCAGCTTGTCGTCGGACGACAGGTAGGTTACAGTTTATTTCCCTAGACTCCGTATATATAAAATAAAATTGTATTAATGGGCATCTTTGGGTTGGTTTATTAGGTTGGTACCACAGACCTCGACCGCTTTATTCATATCCGCCTACTTTTGTTCCTCCGTTGTTTGTAGTATTTGTTGATATATTTTATTTATTTACCCTTGTGGTCCTGTGAGGCCTTGTTGACTCTGGAACATAGAAGGTGGGATTTTGGGAATGTCCGCGAGTCCCGGGCATAGAATTATCCTTCTAGGCTGGTTATGCTTGCTGAGTAGCTGTGGGCCTGTGCATGGTCGATAGGTTGATTGTGAAGCTGCGGGGCAGCTATTGTGTGTGATCATACCATTTCCATGCATATAAAGAGGTTTTATCCATGTTTTACTGTGGTTTTGGCTTCGGGCCTACTGGCACTGTTTTCTAAACCTTGCATGGCCCGGGGGGCCCATTTTTGATGGAAATAATTTGGAAATGGTTGATTTCACTTGTGGAGATTTTTGGGCAAGAGAGTAAAATTATGTTTAAAATCATCAGTTTTATGATTATCGCTAGACTCGGCAGGGCCGGGGTGCTAGTTGAGTTTTCTTGTTACTTGAGATGATTTTTAGCCTCGGTCGGACCGAGCACCTGAGATGACTTTTTACTGTTTAGACCCGGCTACGCCCGGGCACCCTTGGAGGGGTTTTTGAGATATTTTCCTACTATTTTTAGTCCTGGACAGGGTCTGGGCATGCATATTCGAGACTGGGTCTCTATCTTGATATCGAGACTGGGTCTCTATCTTGATACATGTTCTGATACTGAGTTTGAGTATGGGGTCTGGGACCTCCATGGACCTTGCTATCCGGGCCAGGGGCTACGGGCTGCGTGTGCCGGAAGAGGGGTATACGGGGGAGTAGAGGTATACGGGCAGAGTCCTTCCATGGAACCTACCTGCTGGGCCGGATCGGCGCCGGAGGAGGTACATACAGAGATACCATGGCACTTGAGATCTTCATGCATCATATCATTCATTGTTGAGGCTCCACCCTTGTTTGCTGTTTGCTGATTGTACGCTCCGGTAGTATGGGATGCCGGAGGGTTTGTTTTCACTTGTTTGTGTTCCTCGGTTGTATGGGCGGCCGGGGGACTGTAGGTAGACTTTTGCTTTTTTACTTATAGAATTGTTCTCTATTATGGATAAGTATGAGATTGGTGTGATTAGTTGAGTTTGATTCATGTCTCTGAGCATGCCTATTGTTACTCTTTCTCTCTTCTTCTTACACTTGAGGTTACCGGTATACCGTCCATTTCGTAAACGTATTTTGTATACACTATTGTTGCAAGGACCCCAGGTGCGTTATTTCTTACTTTCACCTGTGCCTATGGTGTGTATATTCTTCTTACTAGCCTCACATGTGGTTCTGTTGGTTTCCCTCTGGGCTAGTTCCTGTGTACCTTTCGTTGATTTCTGTGACTACTTGCTTCTATTCTGTCTATTACTGCGCTTTTATCTTATATGTGCCCAGTCGGCCTATGATACCTACTGGGTACCTTATGATTCATATTTGGTGCTCACCCCTACCCCCTGCATCTTTGGGTGCAGATCCTAGCGTGGGCCATTGCCGTTAGATCGCTGTGATTCGTGCTTGGAGATCTGTGGAGACTACTTCAGGCTGAGGGTGAGCTCTTGGCGATCAGATCTTAGCTTTAGTTTATCTTTTGCTTTATGTACTCTATTACCATTCAGAGACATCTGTATATATTCTTTTGGATAGTTTTCACTCCATGTATGTAGTTTTGGCTCTGTACTATGATACCAGGTCTTGGGGTTTGGTTTAGTTTCCGCATATGTATATATATTTATATACCTGTTATCTATTTTATTTGTCTTGTTCTCTTATTTGTCAGATAGTAGCCCATTACTAACTGTTCTGGGCTACATGGATTGGTTCACCTACCGGGGGTTGTAGGTGCCATCATGACCGAGAAATCGGGTCATGACAGTATCCTTCTTGATCAACTCAGTTAGAGGGGACAAAATAGTGCTAAAGCCTTTCAAAAAACACCAATAGAAACTTGCCAACCCATGAAAACTCCTTATTTCGATTGCATTAGTAGGAGTTTGCGAAGATTTAATGAACTTTACCTTTTCCTCATCCACCTCTATACCAATGGAACTCACCATAAACCCCAAGAACACTACCTTCCCAACACAAAAAGGACACTTTTTCAGATTTGCAAAGAGCCTCTCATGTAGTAGAACATCAAATACTTTCCTCAAGTTGTCAACATGTTCCTCAATTGTTCTACTATAGAAAACTATGTCGTCAAAATAAATGACTACGAAATTGTTTATGAAGGGTTTCAACACATGATTCACCAACCTCATGAAAGTTCTAGAGGCATTAGTCAATCTAAAAGGCATAACTGTACACTCATACAAACCAAACTTGGTTTCGAAGGACGTCTTCTATTCATCACCTGAGTTCATTCAAATTTGGTGATAGTCATTTCTAAGATCAATCTTAGAAACACACTTGAGCAACATAGCTCATCCTACATGTCATAAGGTCTAGGAAAAGGATGTCAATATTTAACTATTATCTTGTTGACAACTTTACAATCAATGCACATCCTTCAAGTGTCATCCTTTTTGGGAACAAAAAAACACCAGTAGGACACAAGGACTAAGACTCTCTTTGATAAGTCCCTTTTCAAGGAATTCATCAATTTGCCTTTGTAACTCCTTAGTCTCCTCCGAGTTGCTTCTATAGGCCAAAAGATTGGGAATTTTTGATCTGGGCAAAAAATCAATTTGGTGCTCAATACGCCTCAAGGGTGGCAATCCGTTTGGCATATCCTTAGGAAATAAACCCTTATAATCCTACAAAAGAGAAGACACGATACAAGGAAAAGTTCTAGTATCTTGTTTAGCATGCAACAAAAGATCCATGTTAACAAGGCATACTAGATACCATTCCTGATCAACACCCTCCAAATATTTGCGTGGCTTAGCTATCATACATATCTCCTTATTCTTCTTAGACAAGACATCTCCTCTTTATTTCATAAGTGTGGAGCTCTCACTCATATCCTCCACCATTCTCATTTTCTCCTGGAGTTCCTTTATGATATGGAAATCTTCACTTACTTGATAGGGGGTCATGGAGCAAGAACATGTTTTCTGTCCCTCAAATACAATGGAGTACTTGTTGGACCTACCTTAGTGTATTGCATCCCTATCAAATTGCCAAGGTCTTCATAGTAACATGTGACAAGCTAACATAGGTATAATATAACAAAGGACTTCATCTTGATATCTATCAATGCTAAATTTGATACTTACTTGGTTGAGGACCTTCATTTAACCACTTTCATTAAGCCATTGGGGCTTGTAAGGACTAGAATGCTTCTTTGTAGGAAGTTGCATCCGTTCCATTAACGTGTCAGTCACAACTTTCGTGAAACTCCCACTATAAATGATCAAACCATAAGACTTATCAATAATTTTGCACCTAGTATGAAACAAATTCTCTCATTGATCAAGCTCCTCTTTAGAAATAGCTCCAAAGATTTGCCTCACAACATAAGATAAGATCACATTTATTTGCAATAGCTCATCCTCATCACACTCTAGAGGTGCTCCTATGTTCATATGACATGCAAAATTAATTTGCTCCTCTAGCTTATCCTCATCACCCTCCAAGGGTGTTTCATCATCATCACCTTTGGGATCATCCTCCCCACTCTCTTCACCACACTCTTCATCATCATTGGTATGGTACCCATCTTTGAAAGCAATAATTGTCCTTCAAATGGGACACTCACTGTCACAACCCAAAAATGGGCCGTGATGGATCCTACATAGCCCCCCTAGTAGGCAAGCCAACCCAACCCAAGTGAACCATAAATAAAGCAGTTTATGTGAATAAAGCAGATGATATAATTATAAGGGAGATAGGGCCAATAACACATATACATACCAACTGTACAAAATATACAAAAATGGCCCTAAAGTGACGAAGAAGAAAAACCATACAAAAGAACCAACCCAGACCTGGTGTCACCAGTACAAGAGCGTCTAAAGTATGGAGTAGCTATACAACAAACTCTGTCTATCAAAAATACAAAATATAGACAGAAATGATAGAAGGAAAGCATGTAAAATCTCCAAGGCGCCAGGAGCTCATTGCTATCCAAACTCCAACAGGCCTCTAATCATGGGAGAATCAATGGGGGTGGCTCATACTAGGTGTTGCATCAGAATAAATATTGCAGAGTGTGGTATGAGTACCAAATGAATGGGTACACAGTAAGCATCATAGGCCGACCAAGCAAATAAAGAAAATATATAATATAAATCACAGGAAAGTAAGCTAATCTACAGGGATCAACACTAACCGGCTAACAGAGGAGAAAGCAATAACAAAAGTAAAACCAAGGAAACAAAAATTCCAAGTACACTAAAAAATGATGCAATGTAATGAGGGATGATGATGTGATGCATAAATGTACAAAGTAAAACCCAGAATGTCGCATCGGGTGCCTGAAATTTAATCTCAGACTCAATAACATGTGCATAAAAGTAAAACCCAGAATAACACATTGGGACACCCGAAATCGATCATCGAAATCATCAAAAGAAAATAAATGGAAAAAAAGTCTGAAAATGTCCCTCAGACTGGGATTAAAATAGTATTTTCCTTTCCCTTCCAAAACCAATTCTAAAACCAAAATAATTTCCTTAAGGTCCGAAAATCTAGTAATCATAGTAAATCTCAAGTTTGGAACCAAAACCTCAAAAGTCCTTCCTTTCTATACAGATGGCATAAGAATATAGAATGAGCATGTAAATTTGCACGTTACGAATATATGGCGTATGACAAGGATAAATTAGGGCAAAACACCCTCAAATCAAGAGAACTAACCTGGAAACTCCATCCAAATCCATGTTATGGGCTTGGGCCCACAGATACACACAATGGTAAAATAAAATAGGAAGAATAGAAAATAACTACGAAAATATCTAAAAGAAATCGCTCTACCTCTTAAACCTCCTAAAAGCATGCTAAGAATTCTATGATAGGCATAGCAATCCTACAGGCTCCTAGACTAAGGATAACATGAATAATTCTAATTTATGATCCGATATTGCCAAAATAATACAAGTAAAATGATTTAATCATAATTCTACCTAGAGTCCAACCTAACATTCCAGTAACTTATCTAATATACAATCTAACTAAACTCAGCCTAGGAAAGTAAACCATAACCTACCTAGGGGCCAAACTGTAAACACGAACCGTCACTCATGTGCCTTCCCCTTTTGAACAACCTTAGAAAGCTGCTACGCTATCAAGAACATAATCCAGGTGTCAAGACAAGAAGAATGACACCTATATTGCTATATGGAAATTCGAGCTGAAAATCAAGTCAGAAAATGACCCTCGGGGCCCATGCAATGAAACAGGAAACAAAACTCACAATTATGTTCGCAATGGGTTAGAAAACCCATACCCAAAAGTTGGGCACGAACGGGCCTCGTTTTGGGGTCCAAGAAATCCGAAAGTACCCTTGATTAAAAGAGAATTAAAGATGGAGAATTAAGTATTTTGGAGGCGGAAATGTATCACTTTGGGGGAAAGAAAAGACCACAGACCGGATCTACAATCACTACCGCACCTAGGGAAAAGTTGGAGTTGAATTTAGAGGTTGGAACTCTATTTAAATGGAGAAAATGAGTTCAGGAAGAGAGGTGAAATGACTGATTTTTTAAAGGTTGGCTACCTTAAATGTTGCCAGCGCCCACCCATGCGCAGGCGCGGGCATGCTATAGCGCCCAGGCGCTGCAGGAGCGGCCGTGCCATAGCGCCCAAGGTACTGCAGGCGCGCTGCCTTTCCAGCCCAGGCAGGCACGCAGGCACATAGGCACACACAGGCCAGCGCAAGTGCAGCCAGGCACCCACATTGGCGCCATACAAGCAGCCTGCTGCTGTAATACCAAGCTTTTGGCAAACTTAGAAATGGATGGACCCTCGGGAATGCATCCGCGATCCCGCGAACAAAAATATGTTGAGCTATTCAACTAAAAATAGCATTTCGGACTCAATGGAATTGACAAAAATCCCAACGGAGGTCGATTTAAAGAAAAGTGGGCCCTACCCCCAAAACTAACTATTGGCCAACCCTTACCAAAGAGAAACCCAAAGGCCAAAAATAAGTCTGAAAGCCTCGACACCCAAACCAAAGGTCCCTCTAGCCCAAAGTCAACATTCTGGAGCTAACAACGCTTACAGAATTTCCATCCGAGGATGTCTTCTCCAAATGTTGACCTAAGTCAACCTTAGAAGCCAAGCTGGCCTAAAAACACAGAAAACAATAAAAAACCAAACCAAAAGCACCCAGACCCAGACCATGGGTCCCACAATACGAAAATCTACATCCCGGAGCTAGTGAAACTGTGAGAATTCAATTTTGAGTAAAAAAGTTGACCGAAGTCAAAGATCTTCTATGTTCAAGTTCTAAAATAGGGAAATGACCATAATGGACTAACAAATGGCCCAGGCATCAAACCATCAGTCTCGGCAAGTCATAAATAACCTGTAGCCACTACGAGAAAGCTTAAAATATGGAAAAAGCATGAAAAATAGAAAATGACCTAGAGGGTCAATACAATATCAACTACTAAAAGGATTTTCATCCTTGAAAGTTCTATAAAAGATAGTACACGAAGACTCAAAAGGGCAAGGATAGTGGGTCCATATGTCGGTCTCAATCTGCCAAGTGGCCTCCTTGATAGGATGATGCTGCCACTGAATCTTAACTGACAAAATCTCTTTGGATCTCAACTTCCTAACCTGCCTGTCCAAAATAGCCACACACTCATCTTTAAAGATTAAAGACTCATCCAATTGTACCGACTCCAACTGAAGCTCGTGAGACTCATCCAAAATATACCGCCACATCATAGATACATGAAAAATTGGGTGAACACTAGAAAGAGCAGGAGGCAAAGCCAACTCATGAGCAACTTCCCCAATGTGATGAAGAATCTCAAATGGCCTAATGAACCTAGGACTGAGCTTACCCTTACTCCAAAACCTCATCAAGCCCTTCATGAGCGACACCTAAAGGAACACACTATCACCAATCATGAACTCTAGATCCCCAACTCTCCGGTCACTATAACTCTTCTGCTTACTATGGGTAGTGCAAAGTCTCTCTTAAATGACCTGAACTCTATCCATAGAATCACGAAGCAAGTTGGTACACCATGACCTAACCTTGAAAGCATCAAACCAACCCACCGGAGATCTACACCGCCTACCATACAAAGCCTCGAACAGATACATCTGAAAGCTAGAATAATAACTCTTATTATATGCAAACTCTGCCAAGGCTACACTGGTCCCACTGACCCCCAAAATCAATAACACAGGCTCACAACATATCCTCTAAAACCTAAATGGTATGCGCTGACTCACCATCTATCTGCGGATGAAATGTGGAGCTAAGCTCAACTCTAGTACCTAACTCTCTCTGAAAATATCTTTAGAAATGCAAAGGGAATTGAGTACCACAATAAGAAATGATAGAAACTGGCATACTGTGCAAATGGATAATCTCTCGAATGTAGTTCTGATCCAACCTCTCAGAACTGTGGAAATCCTGAACCGGCAGAAAATGAGAAGACGTCGTCAACCTATCCACAATGACCCAAATAGCATCAAATGTCTTCAGGGTACATGGCAACCCAACTATGAAATCCATAGCTATTCGCCCCCATTTTGACTCTGGAATGGGTAGCCTCTGAGATAAACCACCTAGCCTCTGGTGCTCAAACTTTACCTGCTGAAAAATCAAGAACCTAGACACGAAAGATGAAATATCCCTTATCATTCCACACCACCAGTAGTGCTGCCTCAATTCACGTTACATCTTAGCTGCCTCGTGATGAATGAAATATCTAGAACAATGAGCCTTCTCTAAGATAAGTCTAACCAAGTCACCAACTCTAGGAATGCAGATACGACCCTTGATCCTAAGTATACCCTTTAAGTTTAAGGTTGCCTTTCTAGGCTAAACTCCCAACACCTTGTCACGAATGATCCTCAACCTTGCATCATTAAACTGTTGTGCTCGAATCTGCTCAACAAGGAAGATCTAGCCTCAACACAAGAAAAAATATAGCCCACCTCAGAAATGTCAAGTCTAACTAACCTATTAGCGAAGGACTGGATGTCCCAAGCTAAAGGTCGCTCCTCTTTCGCTAAGAAGGCCAAGCTACCCATACTCACTGCCTTATGGCTAAAGGAATCTGCTACCATATTTGCAATGCGTAGATGATAAAGAATAGAGATGTCATAGTCCTTCAATAACTCCAACCACCTACGCTGCCTCAAATTTAGATCCTTCTAGATAAAAATGTACTGAAGACTATGATGGTCAGTAAAGATCTCATAATGCATGCCATAAAGATAATGCCTCCAAATCTTCAATGCAAAGACTACCACAGCCAACTCTAAGTCATATGTGGGTAGTTACCCTCGTGAACCTTCAACTGTCTAGAAGCATAAGCAATAACTCAACCCTGCAGCATCAACACAAAACCTAAACTGATACCTGAAGCATCACAATATATGGTAAACCCCTAACCCTCGATCGAAAGAGTAAGAATTAGAGCTGAAGTCAACAAGGCCTTGAGCTTCAGAAAGCTTACCTCACACTCATATGACCACTGGAAGGGAACATTCTTCTGAGTCAATCTAGTTAATGAAGCCGCTATAGAAGGAAACCCCTCCTTGAACCATCTATAATAAACAGCCAACCCGACAAAACTATGAACCTCGATAGGAGAAGTAGGCCCTAGCGCAAACTACTGCAATCTTCACCAGATCCACCATAATCCCATTTTTTGATGCCATGTGCCCAATGAATGCCACAGACTCAAGCCAAAACTCATATTTAGTGAATTTGGCATATAACTAATGGTCTCGCAATGTATAAAGTACAGATCTAAGATGCTGCTCATAATCCTCTCTACTTCTCGAATATATCAGAATATTGTTGATGAACACAATCACAAATGAGCCAAGTAGGCACTGAACACACGGTTTATCAACTCCATAAATGTTGTTGGGGCATTAGTCAACCCAAAAGACATAACTAGGAATTCATAATGCCTGTACCGAGTCCTAAATGCAGTCTTTGGGATGTCTGCAGCCCTGATCATTAACTGGTGATAGCTAGACCTCATGTAAATCTTAGAGAACACCGCTGCACCCTATAACTGGTCAAATAAATCATCAATACGCGACATCAGATATTTGTTCTTCACTGTCACCGTATTCAACTGTCTATAGTCAATACATATATGTATTGACTCATCCTTCTTATTTAGAATTAGAACTAGAGCACCCCATAGAGACACACTAGGACTGATGAATCCTTTACTCAACATATCTTGGAGCTGATCCTTAAGCTCTCTCAACTCAGATGGTGCCATTCGATATGGCAGAATAGAAATAGGCTGAGTGTCTGGCTCAACATCAAAACCAAAGTTAATGTCACGATAAGGAGGGAGACCCATAAGATCAGAAGAAAATACATCTGAATACTCATAAAACACAGGAACTGGCTCTAGAGAAGGTGTGGTGGCACTATTATCATGGACGTAGGCAGGATAGGCTAAGCACCCCTTTCCAACCAACTACTGGGCACTCAGGAAAGATATAACTCCTCTTGGCATGTGTTTATCAGAACCCTTCCATATGATAGCAGGGATACCAGGCATTCATAGAGTAACACTATTGGCAAAGAAATCCAAGAGCGCGTGGTAAGGTGACAACCAATCCATGTCTAAGATCACATCAGAATCAACCATATCAAGTACAACCAAGTCTACCCACGTTTCTTACCCTAGGATAGACACCACACAAGCCCAATACACCTGATCCACTACTAAAAAATCTCTTACTGGGGTAGATACACGCAAGGGCACACGCAATGACTCACAAGCAGACTCCAGACTAGTAGCATAATAAGAAGATACATAGGAGAATGTAGACCATGAGTCAAACAAAGTAGAAGCAGACTGATGAAAAATAGAGATTGTACCCGTAATGACAACATCTGAAGCCTCAACCTCTGTCCGGCTGGAAATTGTATACATATGGCTCCGACCACCACTACCACCTAATTTACCAGAATAAGGACCACCTCTAGTACTCTGTGGACCACCCTTACTACCCTGTGCACCGCCTCTGGCTGGTGGTGCTGGAGCCCTAGGGCCCTAACCTATCTGATCCTGTCACCTCTAGTGCAATAATGATGTACACTCTCTAACAAAGTGGCCTATCTCACCATACTCATAACAACCCTGGCCTAATATGCCCCACTGTGAAGACCTGATTGAATCAGAATGACTACCATGACCTGTGAACCCCGAATAAGCACCTCATGGAGAAAGAATAATACTCTGGCTAGTTTGACTCTCAACAGTCTGTAATGCCACATGAACATACAAGCTTGGAAGGAAACGTTGTTGATGCTGATGTAACACCCCATACCTTTCAAAACTTATGTGACTAAGTAAATATCGACGAATGTAATTGAGCTCGAGATTGTGAAGGGGTACTTTGGCCTAGAATTTGAAATGGTCAAATTTATACAAGTGTTAAGTTAAATTATAAGGATGAGGGTTTTGAAAATGATATAAAATGAGTGAGGTACTTGCTCGACTTATCTATTCACTTAGGTGACAAGTAGGTGCATCACCTACCTACGCTAACGAACTAAGTTCCGAGGGCCGATTACGGGCAGCAACACCATGGATTATTAGACCTAATGGTAGCCCAAATGAAGCTTAAAGTTGGCCCATCAAAGAACAACCAAATCTGGCCCAAACAACTACAAAAGGTAGCCACCAATATTGACCACATTTTGACCCAAGAGAAACCCAAAATCAGCCACAAAACTTAACCCTTTTGAGGCCCAAGAAAAGGGTAATTTTGGCCCAAGTTTCTTGACCCATTTTGGCCCAAATATACTCAAAAAAGTCGGACAAAAAGGTCCCTTTATACAGACCTTTTGCTGATCAATATTGATCACAAAAAGCTGGAAAAATTCTCTCTTATGTCCTTTCCTTTTGGCAGCCCTTCTCTCTCTTTAGGGTTCTAAGAAGATCAAGATTCATTCAAGCTTAAGGTGAGTTAAATAACTTTTTATCTTGGTATTAATCTACTACATATATCTAGGGTATCCTATGGTAAGAAAGACATGAACTATGGCAGCCCCTTTCTTAAGATTTAACACATAGAAATTGTGTAACAATTAAGAGATCTCTTCTTCTCTTGTTGGTGTATGTGTAGGGGTACTTAAGCTTTTCAATGCATCAATAAAAAGAGAATAAATCACACCTTCAAGTGTGTTAAGTACTCTTCCCATAATCATATTTTTTGATTGAAGTTCGGATGGACAATTGTTGTTGAATTGTTGTTAAGAACTCACGGGACGGCGATCGGAAGCCATGTGTTCAATGTGTTGCTATTGTATTTCGGCATGGTGAGTTGTGTAGGGGCTGTTTGATGTGTTTTGTATTATTGGAGGCAGTAGGTTGGTGTGTGTGTGATTTGTATTGGACAGGGGAGAAAGGTGTGATGATACACCTTTAATTAATGCAAAATACATAAATCTGCCCGGGAAATGTTTAGCTACTGTTTTGGAAAGGTTGCATCAGGTTTAAGAGCTAATATTAGCTTCATTATACCCTTGTGTTATAGATTAACTTAATAAAGGAAAGCCCAAGTTCTGGTAAGCACAATCTTTGGAAGGAACGAGGTATGTTAAGGCTTCTTTATTCCTTATCGGCATGAATCTAGAAATAGAACTCTAAATCTCCGAAAGAAAGAATTTGAGTATTCCGTTGTAAGAGAGCTGATTTGGTAACTCAAAAAGTCTTAAGGAACTAAGTTATACATTATGGTGATTCAAGTCGTCTTCTTATAAAAATCTGATTCTTTTTGCGCGAAACGTAAGTTATCCTTTTATCAAGTTTCTTCTTTGTATTGTGATCCCTAATCAAGCTTTAGAAAGTATACAAGGAAAGTTAGCAAGTCAAATCCCCATTTATATATGTTTGGTATGTTGAGTCCAACACCTAGTAAGCCAAGGCTAAAGAATTTATCAAAATGAACCTTCATAACTAACAAGAATAGTTTTGAAGGTCAATCTAGTAATACACTTATTATATATGGTTTGCGTGTTAGTGCGCACCGAGGTGATACTGCCATATTTAAGCCATTATATACATAGTGTGCACCGAGGTGCTACTACCATATTGAGTCCATTATATACATAGTGTGCACCGAGGTGCTACTGCCATATTGAGGCCATTATATACATAGTGTGCGCCGAGGCGCTACTGCCATATTGAGGCTATTATATATAGGGTGCACCAAGGTGCTATTGTGGTTAAGCGTGGGTTATAAAGAATGAGTTGCGGTGTGGGTTAATGCATGTGTTGTATTAAAAATAATAAAGGAGAAAGAGCTTAACGAGTCTTACCAATTACATTTTACAAGTTTCATATTATATCTTGTTCAGATTTACTACTTGCGACTTGCTTTTATGTTTCTACCTTACATGCCAGTACATTATTGTCGTACTGACGTCCCCATTGCCTGGGGGTGCTGCATTCATGCCTGCAGGTCCAGACAGAAACCCATATTGACCTCTTCAGTAGGAGTTGCAGAGTTCAGCCATTTTGGTAAGCTCCATTCTTCCTGGAGCTGACGAGTCAGAGGTCTAGCTTATATTTTGACCAGGTTATGTATATGTACAGCTTATGGGTAGTCCAGGGCCCTGTCCTGGATATGAGATATTTTACTTACTCCTAGAGGCTTGTAGACGTGTATATGTATATCAGTGTTGGGTATGCCCTTGTCGGCCTTGTTATTAGCTATCTACTATGATAATAGCCTTGTCGGTCTTGAGTTGTTTACCTACTATTGAGCTTTCAGTGTTTCAAATTGCTATTCTTAGAGACCTTGTCGGTCTCATACCCCCAGCAGGTTCAATAGAGATACACTCTATTTTGGCACCCTCGGCCTTTTGGGGCTCCGGGTGTCGGTCATGCCTCCCATGGTTTGGGGTTTGACAAACTTGGCATCAGAGCACGTCGAATCCTAAGGAGTTTACAAGCGGTGTCTAGTAGAGTCTTGCTTATGGGTGTGTTGTGCACCATACCTATAATCATGAGGCTACGGGACATTTAGGAATTGTTATCCTTCTTTCATCTGCTAGATCGTGCAATAGAGCGAGGTCATAAGATGTTTAAAGTCTAATTCATGTTTTTCTATTCCTTGTTTACAGAAATGCCTGTGACCAGACAAATGAGTAGCCGACGGGTTGGCACAGATATGGGGGAAGGTACGAGTCATTCTCCACCTATCCGAATGGATAGATTTGAGGCTCAAAGTGAATTACCGACACCAGAGATCCCAGTTCATCAAGTACCTGATGAGACTAGAGGGGATCCAGTACCCCTGACCCCACCTGCTCCAGTGGCATCTGAGATAGCTAGAGATGAACCAGCACATGTAGCTCCTCCACCTGAAGTAGAGGACCAGGACATCAGGAGTGCTGTTCGATTATTGACCCAGATGGTAGCCACACAACAACAACAAATTGGGGCATCAACGAGTGCTAGGTCAGGTGGCTCAGAAAGTTCTAGGGCTCGAGAGTTTATCAGCCTAAGTCCTCCTATATTTACAGGCTCTGACTCACGTGAGGATCCTCAGGAGTTTATTGATCATACTTATCGAGTACTTCGAGTCATGCATGCAACAGTAGTGGAGGCAGTGGAGTTTGCATCTTTCAGGTTACGAGATGTGGCCATTTTATGGTTCGAGGCTTGGGATCGGTCTAGGGGATCAAATGCACCCCAGCTGAATGGGAGGAATTTTCAGAGGCCTTCCTAGCTCACTATCTTCCACAGGAGGTTTGAGAGGCCAGACTTGATCAATTTCTAGCCCTTAGGCAGGGCAATATGAATGTTCGACAGTACAGCCTCAGGTTTAATTCATTAGCCAGGTACGCCCCCAATATTGTGAGTACGATGCGAGCTAGAGTTCATCGATATGTGCGTGGCCTTAAGGATGAATTGATTAAGGGATTAACAATAGCAGCCACACAAGAGGATATGAATATTTCTAAGATACAGGCTATTGCTCAGACTGCAGAGGATCTTAAAGTACAAATTGGAGATAACCAAAGCCGAGAAAGGGATCAGAATAAGAGGGCTAGATCTACTGGGTCCTATGTAGAGCCACGAGGTAATGTTAGGCCACATTTTAATAGGCGATCACCCTACCCTACTAGTGGTGCCCAATATCAGTTGCAAAGGCAGAGGTATGATCGTTTTTCTCAGACTGGACCAGGCCACAGTTCTGGTGCATCCAGTTCCTATCGCCAGGGGAATTCAGGTCAGATGAGGCCACCTTTGCCACCTTGTGTTCAGTGCGGTAGGAAGCATCCTGGGATATGTCGCCTGGGTTCAGATACTTGTTATTCATGTGGGCATCCTGGTCACTTTATGTGAGACTGTCCGAGTAGAGGTAGGGGTGAGATGTCCCAGCCTAAAGGGTCGATGGCAGCTTCTTCATCTACTATTCGTCCCCCTAGGACAGGCCAACAGGAAACACCAAGTCATGGTAGAGGTAGAGGAGGAGGAGGAGCATCCAGTTCAGGCGGTGGTCAGAATCGCACTTATTCTCTAGTCGGTTACCAGGACTTGGAATCGTCACCTGATGTTGTTACAGGTACATTA
>QJPP01002337.1:0-21788 GCA_003996215.1 Jaltomata sinuosa | reverse complement strand
GCACCTGGGGTCCTTGCAATAACAGTGTATACATAATAAGTTTACGAAATGGACGGTATACCGGTAACCTCAAGTGTAAGAAGAAGAGAGAAAGAGTAAAGATAGGCATGCTCAGAGACATGAATCAAACTCAACTAATCATACCAATCTCATACTTATCCATAATAGAGAACAATTCTGTAAGTAAATAGCAAAAGTCTACCTACAGTCCCCCGGCCACCCATACAACCGAGGAACACAAACAAGTGAAAACAAACCCTCCGGCATCCCATACTACCGGAGCGTACAATCAACAAACAACAAACAAGGGTAGAGCCTCAAAAAATGAATGATATGATGCATGAAGATCTCAAGTGAAATGGTATCTCTGTATGTACCTCCTCCGGTGCCGATCCAGCCCAGCAGGTAGGTTCCATGGAAGGACACTGCTCGTATACCTCTACTCCACCGTATACCCCTCCTCCGGCACACGCAGCCCATAGCCCCTGGCCCGGATGGCAAGGTCCATGGAGGTCCCAGACCCCATACTAAAACTCAGTATCAAAACATGTCGTCCGGAAGCAAGTCTGGTATCAAGATAGAGACCCAGTCTCGAATATGCATGCCCAAACCCTGTCCAGGACTAAAGTAGTAGGAAAATATCTCAAAAACCCCTCCAAGGGTGCCCGGGCATAACCGGGTCTAAACAGTAGAAAGTCATCTCAGCTGCTCGGTCCGACCGAGTCTAAAAATCATCTCAAGTGACAAGAAAACTCAACTAGCACTCCGGCCCTGCCGAGTCTAGCGTTAATCGTAAAACTGATGATTTAAAACATAATTTACTTTCTTTTACCCAAGAATACTCACAAGTCAAATCAAACCATTTCCAAATTATTTTCATTAAAAATGGGCGCCCAGGGCCATGTAAGGTTTAGAAAATAGTGCCAGTAGGCCCGAAGCCAAAACCATAGTAAAACATGGATAAAACCTCTTTATATGTATGGAAATGGTATGATCACACACAATAGCTGCCCAGCAGCTCACAATCAATCTATCGACCCTGCACAGGCCCACAACTACTCAGCAAGCATAACCAGCCTAGAAGGATAATTTTATGCCCGGGACTCGCGGACATTCCCAAAATCCCACCTTCTATGTTCCAAAGTCAACAAGGCCTCACAGGACCACAAGTGTAAATAAAATATATCGTCAAATACTACAAGCAACGGAGGAACAAAAGTAGGCGGACATGAATAAGGCGGTCAAGGTCTGTGGTACAAACCTAATAACCAACCCAAGGATGCCCATTAATACAATTTTATTCTATATATGCGGAGTCTAGGGAAAATAAACCGTAACCTACCTGTCGTCCGATGACAAGCTTGAACCTCTCCGAAAAGCTCCGAAATGAAATCACACTCGAACTCGGACTTGAATAACTTGACTAGGAAAAGTATTCCTTACTAACGTGAATACGTATTTGCAAGCATATATATATGAAGAGGTTTCAGAATTTCCTTTGGCAATTGAAAGTAATGAGTAGGACTTTAATGACCACCCATATGACAGTAACAACAAAATGAAAAGAAAAGGGTGATCATTAATCCTATTAAAGCCACTTATGAAGGATAATGTATGAGGGATAATGTGATATGCTGCCACCTTTAGCCATCCCTTGGCTGGCCACTCCCTCCACCTACACGTGGAGTGGAGGTGGCAATTACAAAGGACAAAAGAAGAAATTCTTATCCCGTTATTTATATATTCGGGTATTGCATAAATTTGTGGTAAAATAAATATATCTTTTTAAATATACCATAATTAATAGAAAATTATTTCGAGTAAAACCTACTATATTATAATAATAAATTTCAACATAACTAAATTTACTATCTCCGTTAAAATATTACAATGTATAAAAACCTTATAAAATAAATACATATACAATTATATCGTAACAAAATATCTTTCATATACCTTTAAAATATTTTGAAAAGGCAATAATAATATAATTTTTACCAAATTCAACTTTTAAATAAAAATATTTTCAAATACACGCGATGTTAATAAAATTCTTAAATTAAGTTCGCAACTCACCACCGCACGATTTCGATACTCAAGAACTCTCTCGGAATACTCCCTTATGTTTTCTCACTGTTTCAGAACTGAAATGACGTTTTAAAACATGAAGTTGAGGCTTAAATCGAGTTTAACCCGACCCGGTTCGCGACCCATTTCGCAACCCATTTTCTGCCAGACAGTCCGCGGTAAAATAGTCATAACCTTTTACTCCGAGATCAGTTGGATGTGAGGTTTGGTGCGTTAGAAACTAGACTCGTAGACCTTCGATTTGGTATTTTGGGGGACTTATAACTCTTTATATATTGAGAGAAAAGCTCCGAGACATTTGACCAAAAGTTCAGAAAATTTATCAAAGAACCTTACGATCAAACAAATGGACCCGGCGCCGAAATACCGGTCCTGACAAGCCTTAAATGACTTGGGGCCACTACAAACAAGCCCTAAAGGTTCAAGGAAAATGTATACGTGGAAATAACCGGAAGGGTCATTACAAATCAGCACCAAGGCAGGACAGGGTTCCGGTTCGGGGTAAACAAGTAAACATCTCCCGAGAGACGATTAACAGAGTCCTCTTCGGCCCTGAATACATTTCTCCACCTGATATGCCGGAGTTTCATGACAATATTGCCAACACATACTCGCAGAGACCATGGTTAGCATGGACATTGACTGATGGCTCACCATCTTGGCTAACTCAGAGGGGACGGATATCGAAGCAATCACTAAGCTTCGTAGTAAAGTTTTGGTGGGCTGTTGTGCGGTACAGGCTATTTCCAATAGGTGGAGACGCTAACTTGGATGAGGGAAGAGCCATCCTTGTGGCAAGTTTGATAGTCGGGTACATCATCAACTTCGGAATGATCATTGCAGATGAGATACGGACCAGGGCCATGAAAACTACTTCTTCTTTGTCGTTCCCGTGTCTGGTTACTGAGTTATGCAGGCGTGCAGAGGTGCCGATATTTGATGGTATTGATGATCAAGTGACAGCGTCATCCAAGCAAATATTGACATTTCAAAGGATGACACTAAGTTTGACATGAGGATTCATAAGCCTCAGATTTTTGAGAAACCAACCACAACCACCTCCGAGGCGATCGACACTCCATCAGGCACAGAGATGCCACTTGCGGTGTTTGATCTGAAGACTTCACAAACAACGAGAGCTACTGCCGAAAGATCTGGCACTGCAGCAAGGCCTCCTCTACCACCAGAATATCACATGAATCCCCGTAATTTTGCTAAAATGGTGCAGAAGCAGAAACAGATGGATAAACAAATTGCCTCTTGGATGGACTTGTTCAAGCCCACCATTGATGAAGCAATACGGAAGGCTCTGAAGCCATTTGAAGGGCTGTGTGCAAGGGTCAATGCTATGGAAACCCGGATGGAGGAAAGGCTAAATGAAATAAGCATCCCAGACCTGGCAAGATTTGATGTGGAACTGAAAAAGGTAAAGGATGAAATCACCGCCCTCAAGCAAGAAAAAGCGCCTTATGATGAGACTTCGAATTTCGTGGACTGGGAAGAAGAAACCACGATACTGGATTTGATGGGTCGGCCACTGAGAATTAATGAACCCCAAGCAGGTGAAGGTGGGGTAAAGAAGTCAAAGAAGAGAAAGCACAGAAAGAAATCAGCCGAGGAGGACGAGTTAGAGGTTGCAAAGCAGCGGTCGGTGGTAGAAGAGCAGCTGCGACAGGAAAGTGTGTGTGCCCAAGAAGGTGGGGCATCATCCAGTGCAGTACCAGAGTCTGGAGAGACTCCACATGTTCATGAGCTGAGTACGCCGGTCGAAATCGGTGTCACTGTTCCTCATCCCGAAGCCTAGGCTTCACAGGTACCCCTATTCCTTTGTTCTGTATATCTTCTTCGATGAGCATTGAGGACAATGCTAGATTCTTTTGTTGGGGGTAGGGGTATTACCACCAAAGGTTTTTGTTGTCGTTCTTATTTTCCTTCGGTGTGCTATCTAGTAGAACCGGCATGTTTAGGTTATTTTTGCTTTTATTATTGGGTGATGTTGTAGCAAGCATGGCTGTGAATGGTTAAAATAAAAAGGAGCCCCCCCTCCGGAAAAAAAAAGAGAGTTGCCTTTTTTACTTGTGTGTGGAAAATTAACTGTTATGGATCCTTGAGTGTCTTTGTATGCATGTGCGAAGAATGATCATGTTTAGGCTGAACTGTTGTTTCAATGATTGGTAGTAGTATGGTTTCCTGATGCAAAGTGTGTGAGAGCTTTTTGTTGAAATTCTTACTCTGTGCATGCATCTAGAACTTGCCCGGTCTATTTTGTTGAAGTTGGAAGCTAGTTGCTTAGGAAAGGATCTCAGGCCCTTTCTGCGTGTAGTCCACTTATCCCAAACGACCGCCCAGATGTAAATAATCCCTTTGACCCTTGTTTGAGCCTTGATTGACCCCGTTCTTTTTATACCCTATCACCGTCCCTTTTTAATCTTAGAATCCCTATTTTGGCCCCAGTCTCCCTTTGGACATCGTGCACCTCAACTCAGGCAATCAACCTAAGTTGAGGGTGGCTATTGTAGCAAGAAAGTGATAAGAAGAAAAATAGGAGGGAAAAGATTGGTTGTGGATAGAACGGAAAAGTGCGGGTGTGTGCCAAAAAAAAGGAAGAAAAAGAAAAGAAAAAGGAAAAAAAAAAGAAATGAAAAAGGAATTGTCAAAATGAAAAGGCCGTATCCGTAGCTAGAGAGAAGGAAATTAAAGACAAATAAAGTGGATGAGGATAGTTTAGTGGAAATAGTGTGTTAGCGATTCCAAGGAAGGCTTAGTCACTGACCCCTAAATGTACCCTACCTACACCCGAAGCCTCATTACAAGCCTTAACAAGTCCTTAAGTGATCGTAAGTGACTTTCTGAACAATGGAAATAAAATAGTAAGGGCAAGCCTATGGCATCGCATGTGCATTGTTTGAAATCATTTATGAGCGTGAGCGTCTTACTTAGTTCTGAAACTCTGTATGTGGGACTTCCTTCTAGTGAGGGCATCGATATTTCAATATTATCTTTCTGATTGTTGGGATAGCGGTTCATGTATTTGTAGAATGTTCAGTCACAGCGGAATGACACCCTTGGATCCTGACGAGTTAGCTTTTCAGAACACTTTTGTAGTACTGGGGGAGCTTGGTTTAAATTGCTTGAATCATTGATTAGCCTTGGTTGCTAGAAACATGTTTTATAGCATCGTAGTTGAGTCGTCAGTTCTGTTTCTGTTGTCATATTTCTTGAGGACAAGCGAACGTTTTAAGTTGAGGGTGTTGATGTGCCGGTATTCTACGGCACATTTGACGCCTTTAACTAAGAATACTCGTAAGTTTTTAAGCAACCTTTATGGTTTTTGATGTTTTTATGTGGTATTTGCAGGAAATGGAGACAAGGATAGAAAGGGAGTGAAAAATACTCAAGCTAAGTAACACTGGTTAGGCATGACGGAGGGCCTGACGGCTCGTCACACAGGTGACTGACCGTCAGGGGAGCCATCAAACCTGGCAGCAGCTAGAGGAGGCACTGGATATGGGCGACGGTTGGCGTGACGGGCCGTCACACTTGTGACTGACCATCAGCCAAGCCATCAAGCTGGAGCAAATGGAGATCATGAACTGGATAGTGGCGACGGCTGGAGTGACGGCGAGTCACATGGGTGACGGTCCGTCAGGCGACCCGTCAACGCGAAGCAAGACTCCGAAAATTCTATTTTTGGACTTTATTTCCTGGACTACTATAAATACCCAGTGTTAGGGTTATTTTAATTATTCAGAAAATAATACTTTGTCAGACGTTTTGAACGAGTTTTGAGAAGAGAAAACATGACACAAACACGTTTTCTTCCTCTTCTTCCATTGTTCTTGGGATTTTCACCATTGGTGCTGGAATTCTAAGAAGTTCAAAGTAAAGTAATAATTTTCTATTGTAAGAATTCTTTCTTCTCATATGAGTACTATTATTTATTTACTTCGTTTTGCTAGCATGAGTGGCTAAACTCCCCACAACTACGGTTGTGGGATCCATGGCAAGAGTAACAATGTAGATTCCAGGTAGCATTGGGTTTAATTTATATGATGTCACGTGGTTAATCATTCGTTATTTACATTTTCTAATGGTTGCAAACATTAGAACATCCCTAGGTTTGATTTGCTTGACCAAAGAGATTAAAATCGAGAAATTTGATTAACTACGAGGATTCGAAACCACCAATTCTCGTCTTATGATTAATGTTGTAACTAGATTAATCTACTTGATGTTTAGGATTGAAATAAGAAATTTCACCTTTTCAAGTTCGAGAGAATTGAAAAGGAAATTCGTCTATTTGGTTGAGAAACGTTTAGATGATACCATTAATTCAATCGCATCGTGATATACATATAGAAAGAACCCGGTTAAGCTTTGAGTCGAAATTGTTACGACGCCATGGTGAACACTTTCCTAGTTCATTCTCATATTGATTATTACTCGTAGAAACTCGTAAACTATTATTTGCATTGTTCAAATATTGATCACACAAATTCCCCCATTTACCGGAAACTATTGACCACTAGTCAAATAAGTCACTAACGACTTAATTTGCACCTTATTCCCTGTGGGATCGACCCCAACCTTAGTTGGGTTCTATATTTGACAGCGACCGCTTACGCTTCTTAATTGAGGTGTAATTTGGGCGTATCAGTAATCTGTTGCAATAGATAGGTGATCTGTTACAGCATATGGGTGATTTGTTGCATAAGTTGTAGTAGATGGGTAATCTGTTAACAGATTTAGAGATATGTTGCAATAGATCACCAATCTATTGCAACAGATCACCCACCTGCTACAACAGATCACCCATCTGTTGCAACAGAATACCCATCTGATGATATAAGTTAATTAAAATTTATTCTATTTAAAAGAAGACTTACTACATCTTCAGGAGGGTTAAAAAGATCAAGGGCATTCACTTTTGAGTTGTTCTTGGCAGTCAACCACCTAAGAATCCATGGAAGAGAAATCTCTTTCGAGTAGTCCTTGACTTGCTATCGGAGGTGAGGAAGGCTTCAAATGCCCAAGCCTAAAAAAATAAGATGCCAATAAAAAATTAGAATAGTTATTAAATAACAAAAATAAATAAAACACTAAAGAAAAAAATCAAAAGTTTACCATGAAAGCCCAAGGAAAGCCATATAAGTTGATCATCTTTGGTGATAACTTTGTCAACAAATATTTAACAGTCAACTTAAAGCTTTCATAACCCCATGGATAATTGTTTAATACCTCTCGATCCTGAGCGAGCTTCAACAATTCAACATCTATGACTTTATTGGTGTCTCTGGCCCATAGAATGGCATGCACAAACCAAACTAAGCACAATGGCTCCTTGTGCTTCTTCAACATATTTTTGTTCTTGAGATCAGGTAATAAATCTTTGGCTTTGTAGCTATGTCCAATAATGACCACCAACTCATCAACTTTGCCTTTGTTGATTTTGGGGTTGTCTTAGTTGTTGTTTTACTAAGTGGTTTGGGTGTCTTGCCTTTCTTGAATGTTTTAGATGTCTTGCCTGCCTTTGACTTTTTTAATGGTGTAACAGTGGGAAAAGGTTCAGAAGGAGAATGACATCTAAGTCCAGTCATTATGGCAAATTCTTTCATGTCAAAATAAACTGGCATGCCATAATAATTTATCCAAATCTCATACATCTTCTTGTCATTCTCCTTCTTATTTTTAATATCCTCACCCTCATACATAATCCTGCACTTGAGAAGATCATAGACCATGGTCATTTCAAAGTGTGCATTATTATCCTTCTGCAGATCAAGAAAGTGCCCAAAACAGCTGGCCTTAAAAAATCCTCTAATTTTTCATCCCTCAATATCTCCCTAAAATTATCAAAAGTTTTCCCACGACTGATTTAACAACAAAATCACCAGTCAAATCTGTAGGATTATCTATAGGCATCTCCACCTGAAACTTGTCAATACTAAAAGTTTTAACAACGTCATCACCAGTCAACTTCTCACTTTCCTCTTCATCATCTTCACCAAGATTATCTCCTTTTTCACTTTCAGAATCATCATCTTCCCCACTTTAACTTTCAGAATCATCTCCTTTCTCACTTTGCTCTTCATCTCCTTTCTCACTTTGATCTTCAACATCTTCCTCCTCAACTCTTTTCTCACTTTCTTTTTCACCTTCTTTCTCTTCTCCTTTCTCACTTTCTTCTTCCTCCTCTTCTCCTTTCTCACTTTCTTCATCATCTCCAGGTACTTCACTTCTTTCTACTTCCTCTCTTTCCTTCTCTTTTTTTATACCTTCAGCTGATTGAGAAGGGAATTCTACTTCTAATTGAGATACTACTTGCAAAGCAAGCTCCTCTAGTGGTGAATATACATGCTTAGCTACTTTACTCCTTCTGTTTGGAGTTTATTCACTTCCTTTTCTTTTAATGGAAACCATTTTATCTACAAACAAGAGGAAAATAAAAAAGATTATAATTGATTTGTGTATCATTAAAAAAAGGGTAACAGTGAATTTAACATGTACAACACAGTAAAATAATAGTTGCAATAGATGACTCACCTAATATAATAGATGACCCATTTGTTGTAACAGATGGCTCATCTGTTGCAACAGATGGGCCATCAGTTGGAAAAAATCAAAACAGTTTCAAAATTATTTTAATTTCTTCTAGTAGATGACCCATCTGTTGTAACATATACCATATATCACCAAGAACACCAATAACAACACCAATATATGTTCAACATTTACCACTTCAACAATTATTTTTAAGAGAAACACCAATATTTACCAATATAAGAACAACAACAATACCAACATTTACCAATACAACAACACCAATAACACCAACAAAATATTCAAGAACAAGAACAAAAACAACATTAACCCTAACTTTGAGGAGAATACTCAGTTCAAGTCTTCTTCTTCTTAACACAGTTCAACTCTTCTTCTTATTCATTAACTAAAAGTATTATTTTTTAAAATCCTAAATATAACGACTAGTTTTGTCATTACGAGTAAACCTTTCTTGCCAAATTTAGAGTTAGAAAACTTCCAGGTTTGGGAATTGAAAATTCTGGGCTAGGCTAGTCTCGGCTAGTTTTGGAGAGAGGTCTGGTCTAGGGCAATCCAAGTGAGGATTAGGTAATGTGTCCTTTAGTGAGCTAGATTTTCTATTAGCTAAGACATAAAGGAGTCCGGGGGACTTTTCAAAAGTGAATTTGGGTAAATAGAACTTCCGGAATCGAGGTTAATGTGAAGGAGTTATTTCAGAATGTTGGGGATTCCAGGTGTGTTGTAAAATAAGCACTATCTAGGGATTTTCTGAGTTTTTGTCTGTGATGAGCGCGGTCACTGCACTATGATGGTGATCGCTATAACGGTAAATTATTCGCTATAGCACAAGTCAAACTTGGTCAGCACCGTTATAACGATAGGTTTCGCTATGGAGGCAGCGCTATAGCGGTGTACGGACCGCTATAGTAGACCGATTTGGGATTTAATACAGAAACTTCCCCAAAATATTTAGTTTTTTCTCAACTGCATTTTAGAGAAGGGCAAGGCGATTCTTGGCAATTTTCCTCCGTTTTCCATCATTTTTCCCAAAGGTAAGGATTCTACTCCCTTAATGTTATGTTACCTTTTCTACGGAGTAGAATTGCTAGTTAAGTACTTGGGGGAAGGTTTTGAATAACCTAGGAATAGTAGAATCTGGGGAAAAGGGGGATTCTAGGGTGCTAGAGTTCTTGGGTCTTTTTTATTGTTGATGGGTTATGATCACTTAGCATAATTCTCTAAATATATCCATAAAATAATGACCTTAGGTGAATTTATGGTGGGAAAGCCTGGGAATGGTTGGTATGATCATAGTTTGGCCTGGGGATTGGGATTTTTGCATAATTTGGGTATTTAGGCCAGTGAATTGACTATAGTTCTTGTATAATTGTTTCTAGACCAAGAACAAGCAAGGGATCCTGAGAAGGGAAAATCTCTGGTTTAATAGAGCTTTGAGTAATTTGAGGTAGGTGATGGTTATTGATTAATAATATGCATTATGTGTTCACGTAATATTTTGTAGTAGTGTATGAGTTGCATGTTTAGGGAATGATTTGTGAATGTCTAGTTGTCCGGTAATCAGTCTTGTAAAATGAACTTGTGTTATTTGCTTGTTTGGTTTTACAAGTATGTTTATTCATTGGTTGTGATTGATTGGACTTGGTATGACATTCGATTGGCTCAGGTACCATGCATAGTATAGAAATTACTAATGGTTGGCTCGGGTACTATGGATGGTACGGGTATACTAACGGTTGGCTCGGATACCACACCTGGTATGGGAATTCATAATGGTTGACTCGGGTGCCATGCCTGGTATGGGTTATGTTATTTGCATTGTTGTATTCTTTTGATGGTTCCATGAGTGGACCGGGTTGTATTCTTGAATTTGAATTCTGCATATGGTCCATGAGAGGCCGGGTGATTTCATTTAATGTGAGGTTGGTCTTAGTGTAGACCGAAATTTCATGTGTAACACTTAGGTGATGTTAGAGGGATCTTTGGTGGGTCCCAGATATATAACAAATGTATATGTTATTGTCTTTGAGTGTGGTCAATGATTGCTAGTTGGTTCATGTGTTAATAAGCCAAGAGAGGGACTTATAATCTGGATATTTGTGACTTACTACATGTTTTCTGTACCTTACTATGTTATAGTTTACTGTTCATATTCTGCTTATTTGGAACAAGCCGATGATCTTACCAGTACACAGTGTTATGTACTAATTTTGCACTTGCCTTTTTTTTGAAAGTACAGGCAATATTTCGATGGCTGATGCGCGACCTCTCTTGTAGTCCCAGCATTTCCAGACATTAAGGGTGAGCTGCTTCGGTCAAGCTACCTTGATTTCTTTCTTTTAGTTATAGCCCACTTGTTGCGGGCTTAGACTCTTGTTTATTTGGGGTTGCATCCCCGCATTCTAGACATTAGTAGATTATTTTGGTATGATGACTTTCAGGTTCTAGGGAGGAATTTCCGCAGGCTTTAAATTATAATAGTATTTGAGACTTGAATTCTAGTTTACTTTATGCACTAGTTTTAAGCTGCTAGATAATGCTAAGTGTTGGGTTATGTTTGTTCGCTCATCCAGGGGTTGAATGGGTGCCACTCACGGTGAGGATGGATCGTGACAAAGATGGTATTAGAGCCCTAGGTTCATTGATCTCGTCGTATTAAAACATGTCTAGTAGAGTCTTACGGAATGGTACAAAGATATTTGTACTTTCCTTCGAGAGGCTATAAGACTTTAGGAAACTATCTCTTCTTTCTTTCTTCGTGATATAACTTGATTCCAATAGGTATCTGGTGATACAAATTGGTATCTGACTTTGTTCACTCTTTTGTCCGCAGATGGTTAACACAAGGAACAACGGCGCGAGACCAGCGGTTCCAGCAGCGGGCCCGGCTGTCAGAGGTAGAGGAAGGGGTAGGGGCATGGGTCGAGGTAGAGCAACACCCGCCATGGGTAGAGCTCAGGCAGCTGTAGGAGCACGAGAGGCGACCCCTCCCCCACCCCAGGATAAGGTTGAAAAGGAAGTCAAGGTTGCTGTTGAGGAAGGTGTGGAGAAGGAGGAAGTGGCATCAGCTGGAAGTGCAGGCCTTCTCCCTATCACGCCCGAAGCATTTTAGCAGGTGTGGTCCTTTCTGAGTGAGCTGGTTGTTACTGGAGTCAATCCCATGGGCACGACAAATCAGGTTCTGGGTGCTCAGTCAGTGGTTACTACAGCGCCTAGAATAGATACAATGTCGGGCATAGACGACTTCTTTAGACAAATGCTAGGTCTGATTATGACAGGAAATGAGCACAAGATGATGACTAAGTTTCTTAAGCTGAAACCTTCTACGTTTTAGGGTACTGAAAAGGAAGATGCTTATGAGTTCATATTGGACTGTTATGGCATTGTGCAATAACATAGAGTTGAGTTTGTCATTTTTCAGCAGCAGGGTGATTCTAAGCGGTGGTGGAGGTTTCATGTGGAATGTCGGTCATCTGTTTTACCTCCACTGACTTGGGAGCAATTTCATGCTCTCTTCCTAGAGAAGTATGTACCTCGTACTTTAAGAGATCGCAAAAAGGATGAGTTCTTGGCGCTAGAATAGGGTAACATGTCAGTCTCTACTTATGAGGCTAAGTTTCATGCCTTGTCTCATTTTTCTACACAGTTGTTGGGTTCTGAGGAGGAGAGGATTCGGTTATTTGTGAAGGGCTTGAATACTGATTTGCAGGTGTTATCTGTGCACATGACTTCAGCAGGGAAGGGCTTCAATGAGGTAACGGATTATGTTAAGAAGTTAGAAGGGGTCAAGAAGGTTGGGCAGGCTAAGGTGTTAGCCAAGAAGCCCTGGAATGATGGAAACTTCAGTGGATCGTGCTCCAGGGTCTACAATTACTTTGCCCGTCCTATTTAGTCAGCTCTGTCAGCTGCTACAGGTGGTCGTCCGGGAGCTAATCAACAGTTTTCAGCTCTTAGGGGCCAGGGAGCTTCTTACACATCTACCAGCAAGCCTTCACTTGATCGTGGTTGTTTCCATTGTGGTGATATGGGCTACTTTAAGAGGGAGTGCCCTCACAGACAGGCGGTTACTCAGGCTCAGCAGTAGTCTAAGGCTGTGGTTTCGGTAGGTAGAGATGGTCATGCTAGAGGTCATCCATAGGGTGGGCGAGGTAACTTCCAGGGAGGTCGGGAAGATAGAGGTAATTGTGGTACAAGCAGGGGTGTGGCGCAGCCAGCTAAGGAAGTTGCTTGGATTGATTATCGGGCTTAGTGTTATGCTTTTCCAGGGAGGTCTGAGGCGGAGGCATCAGACGCAGTGATCACAGGTACAATTCTAGTCTGTGATAGGATGGCTACTATGCTTTTTGACCCAGGTTCTACATACTCTTATGTTTCTATGAAATTTTCTTTGGGTCTGGACTTGATTTGTGATATCCTTAATTCCACTATCCATGTTTATATCCTAGTTGGAGAGTCCGTAATTGTGACTCATATGTATCGTGCTTGTTCTATGGTATTTGTGGGGTTGCAGACTTGGTTAATTTGGATATGGTATATTTCAATGTTATTTTGGGCATGACCTGGTTATTCCCTTATCATGTTGTACTAAACTGTAACACTAAGACTATGGCTCTAGAGATTCTGGGTAAGGATAGGCTATAGTGGAAAGGTGTGTACAGGCCTAAGCCGGTTAAAATCATATAGTTTATTAGGGATAGGAAGCTAGTGGAGAGAGGGTGTTTGGCCTTTCTGGCTTATCTCCGGGATGATAGTATGGAGTCCCCATATATTGAATCAATTTCAGTTGTTTCAGAGTTTCAGGAGATATTTCCGATGGATTTTCCTGGTATGCCTCCGGACAGGGATATCGATTTTTGTATTGACTTGGAGCTGGGTACTCGCCCAATTTCCATTCCTTCATATCATATGGCTCTGGCAGAGTTAAGGGAACTTAAGACTCAGCTTCAGGAACTCCTAGACAAGGGTTTTATCCGTCTCACTACTTTGCCTTGGGGTGCTCCAGTCTTGTTTGTGAAAAAGAAGGATGGTAGTATGCAGATGTGCATAGAATACCGACAGTTGAATAAGGTTATCATCCGGAATAAGTACCCTCTACCCCGTATGGATGATCTTTTTGACCAACTATAGGGTGCATCTCTATTCTCAAAAATCAACTTAAGGTCAGGGTATCATCAGTTAAAGATTAGGCCCGAGGACATTTCTAAGATGACTTTTTGGAATCGGTATGGGCATTACGAGTTTCTAGTAATGTCATTTGGGTTGACAAATGCGCCGGTAGCATTCATGAATTTGATGAATGGGGTGTTTAAGTCTTATTTGGATTCTTTTGTCATTATTTTTACTGATGAGCTTGTGATCTTCTCCAAGAGTAGGGAAGAGCATGTTGAACATCTCTGTATTGTGTTGGAAATATTGAGGCGCCAGAAACTTTATGCGATGTTATCCAAGTGTGAATTTTGGTTGACTTCAGTCACATTCTTAGGGCATGTGGTGTCAGAAAAGGGGGTGATGGTAGACCCCCAGAAGATTGAGGCAGTTAAGAGTTGGGTCCGGCCTAGCTCTGTGACTGAGGTAAGGAGTTTTGTGGGGCTCGCAAGTTACTACCATAGATTTGTCAAGGATTTTGCGTCCATCACTACTCACTTGACAAGGCTGACTCAGAAAGAGGTACCATCCGTGTGGTCTGACAAGTGTGAGGAAAGATTCCAAAAGCTCAAGAAACTTCTCACCACGGCTTGCATTCTATCCTTGCCAGTTGAAGGTAAAGACTTTATTATTTATCGTGATGTTTCACATTCGGGTTTGGGTGTTGTGTTAATGTAGGACAGGAATGTGATAGCTTATGCATCTAGACAGTTGAAGGTTCATGAGAGAAACTATCCAACTCATGACCTGGAGTTGGCAGCGGTGGTGTTTGGACTCAAGATTTGGAGACACTATCTCTATGGTGTCAAGTGTGAGATATTCACTGATCATTGCAGTCTGCAGCATGTTTTCACTCAGAAAGACTTGAATCTGAGGCAAAGAAGGTGGATGAGGTTGTTAAAGGACTATGATATGACCATTCAGTACCATCCGGGTAAGGCTAATGTGGTGGCAGATGCATTGAGTCAGAAGACAGTTAGCATGGGCAGTTTGGCTTGTTTGGGGGTGTCCAAACAACCAATGGCAAGGGAGATTCAGGCATTGGAATCTAAATTCATGCACTTGGGTATCTCAGAAAGGGGTGGAGTGTTGGCCAGTATGGAGGTCAAATCCACATTCATAAAGGAGATAAAGGCCAAGCAGTTTCAGGATTCGCAGTTGAGCAAGCTTCGGAGCAAGGTCATATCCAGAGAGTCCAGGGATGCCACGTTGGACTCTGGTGGGGTGTTGAATTTCAAAGGGAGGATCTCTGTCTCTCGAGTTGATGATATAATTCAGAAGGTATTGACAGAGGCTCATAGTTTGCGGTACTCAATTCATCCGGGTGTAACCAAGATGTACAGGAATTTGAGGCAATTGTATTGGTGGCCTGGGATGAAAAAGGACATAGATGATTTTGTGTCCAAATGTCAGAACTGTCAACAGGTCAAATATGAGCACTAAAGGCCTGCAGGACTACTTCAAAGGATGCATATTTCCGAGTGAAAGTGGGAGAGAATAGCCATGGATTTTGTGGTGGGTCATCCCAAGACTTTGTGAAAGTATGACTCTATTTGGGTTATTATGGATAGGCTGACCAAGTCAACTTATTTCATTTCGATCAGGGTGGACTACAACTTGCAGCAGTTGGCTAAGATATATGTGAAGGAGATTATGAGACTGCATGGGGTACCACTGTCCATCATTTCATACAGGGGCACGCAATTACCTCTATGTTCTGGGGTAAGTTATATGAAAAGTTGGGCACTCAACTCACTTTCAACACAGCTTTCCATCCTCAGACTATCGGTCAGTCGGAGAGGATCATCCAAGTATTGGAAGACATGCTGAGAGCATGTGTGATTGACTTTGGAGGTCATTAGGACCAGTTCCTACCATTGTGTGAATTCTCATACAACAACAGTTACCACTCCAGTATCGACATGGCATCATTTGAGCCACTGTATGGGAGGAGTTATAGATCACCTATAGGGTTGTTTGAGGCAGGTGATGTGAAGCCTCTGGGCATAGACTTGGTAAGGAAAGCGCAGGAAAAGGTAAGGAGCATTCAGACCAAGTTGCTAGCAGCCCAGAGCAGGCAGAAGGAATATGCAAATCAGAAGGTAAGAGACATAGACTTTCAGGTTGGTGAACAGGTATTATTAAAAGTGTCACCAATAAAAGGAGTTATGCATTTTGGTAAGAGGGGCAAGCTCAGCCCCGAGTTTATTGGTCCGTTTGAAGTTCTCGAAATGGTAGGGCCGGTGGCTTACAAATTAGCACTGCCCCCTAGTCTATCCGATGTCCATCCAGTTTTCCATGTATTCATATTAAAGCAGTACCACGGGGATGGAGATTACATCATCAAGTGGGATGAAGTATTATTAGATAAGGACCTTCGCTATGAAGAGTAATCAGTTGTGATTCTTGATCGATATGTTCGAAAATTAAGTACAAAGGCGATCAGTATGGTAAAAGTTTAATAAAAGCATCATCTGGTCGAGGAAACAACTTGGGAAATCGATAAGGACATGCGGGACAAGTACCCTCACCCGTTTAAGGATTCAGGTACTACACTTTCCCTCTTTTATTCTCCTTATTTTTGAGTTTGACCATTTAGAGATGAACGATGGGTAAATTAGTATCTGTTGTAACGACTGAGTTCGTTATTATGGATAAACCTTTTGTGCCAAATTTAGAGTTAGAAAACTTTCGAGTTTGGGAGTTGAAAATTTTGGGCTACGCTAAGTCTCGATCGATTTTAGAGCGAGGTCTGATCTAGAGAAATCCGAGTAAGAATTGGGTAATGTATACTGTAGTGTGCTAAGACATAATGTATACTGTAGTTAGCTAAGACATAGAGGAGTCCGAGGGACTTTTCATAAGTGAATTTGGGTAAGTAGAATTTCCAAAATCGAGGTTGACGCAAAGGGGTTATTCCGGAACGTTAGGGATTCAAGGTGTGTTATAAAATGGGCACTTTTTCAAGGATTTTTCGAGTTTCTGTCTATGACGAGCGTGGTCACTGTGCTATGGGGGTGACCGCTATAGCGGTAAATTGTCCGCTACAGCAGAAATCAAACTTGGTCAGCACCGCTATAATGGTAGGTTCCGCTATGGCGACAGCGCTATAGTAGTGTACGGACTGCTATAGCAGACTGAGTCTAGATTTAATGTAAAAACTTCCCCAAAACATTCAATTTTTCCTCAACTGCATTTTAGAAAAGAGCAAAGCGATTCTAGGCGATTTTCCTCCATTTTCCATCATTGTTTGTCCCAAAGGTAAGGATTCTACCCCCTTAACATTATGTTACCTTTCCTATGGATTAGAATTGTTAGTTAGAGACTTGGAGGAAAGTTTTGAATGACCTAGGAATGGTAGAATCGGGGGAAAGAGGGGATTCTAGGGTTTAGAGTTCTTGGGTCCTGTTTATTATTGATGGGTTATGATCACTTAGCCATAATTCTCAAAATGTATCCGTAAAATAATGACCTTAGGTGAATTTATGGTGAGAAAGCCCAGGAATGGGTGGGATGATCATACTTTGGCCTGGGGATTGGGATTTTTTCATAATTCGGATATTTAGGCCAGTGAATTGACCATAATTCTTGTATAATTATTTCTAGACCAAGAACAAACAAGGAATCCTGAGAAGGGGAAAGCTCTGGTTCAATAGAGCTTTGACTAATTCAGGGTAGGTGATGGTTTTTGATTTCTAATATGCATTATGTGTTCACGTACTATTTTATAGTAGTGTATGAGTTACATGTTTAGGGAATGATTTGTGAATATCTAGTTGTCAGGTAATCGATCTTGTGAAATGAACTTGTGTTGTTTTCTTGTTTGGTTTTACAAGTATGTTTGTTCATTGTTTGTGATTGATTGGACTTGGTATGACATTCGGTTAGCTCAGGTACCACGCTTGGTACAGAAATTACTAATGGTTGGCTCGGGTACCATGCCTGGTACGGGTACACTAACGGTTAGCTCGGGTACCACGCCTGGTAAAGAATTTCATAATGGTTGGCTCGGGTAGCACGCCCGGTATGCGTTATGTTATTTTCATTGTTGTATTCTTTCGATGGTTCCATGAGTGGACCAGGTTGTATTTTTAAATTTGGGTTCTGCATATGGCCCATGAGAGACCGGGTGATTTCATTTAATGTGAGGTTGGTCTTAATATAGACCGGGATTTCATGTCTAACACTTAGGTGATGTTAAGGGGATCCTTGGTGAGTCCCAGATATATAACAAGGGTATATGTTGTTGTCTTTGAGTGTGGTCAATGGTTGCTATTTGGTTCATGTGTTAATAAGCTAAGGGAGGCACTTATAATCTGGATATTTGTGACTTACTACATGTTTCATGTACCTTACTGTGTTATGGTTTACTATTCATATTCTGCTTATTTGGAATTGGCCGATGATCCTACCAGTACACGGTATTATGTAATGATTTTGCACTTGCGTTTCTTTTTGTGAGTACATGTAATCTTCCAGCGGCTGACGCGCGACCTCTCTTGTAGTCCCAGCATTTCGAGACATCAAGGGTGAGCTGCTTCGATCGAGCTACCTTGGTTTCTTTCTTTTAGTTATAGCCCACTTATTTTGAGGTAGACTCTTGTTTATTTGGGGTTGCATCCCCGCATTCTAGACATATGTCGATTATTTTGGTATGATGACTTTCAGGTTCTAGGGAGAAATGTCTGTTGGCTTTTAAATTATAATAGTATTTGAGACTTGAATGCTAGTTTACTTTATGCGCTGGTTTTAAGCTGCTAGATAATGCTAAGTGTTGGGTTATGTTGGCTCCCTCATCTGGAGGTTGGGTGGGTGCCACTCACGACGGGGTTGGGTCGTGACACTACCTTTTTGAGATGCAAGACCCTTCTACAACTGTAGCAACAGATTCCAACAACAACAATAACAAAAATTTCACTTCCATAAAAAATAATAACACAAGACAAGAACAACAACAAGACACAACAAGAACAACACAAGACACAATAAAAATTCAAATCTCAAAAACTATTTGCTTTTGTCAAACAGATCAACTAATCTGTTGCAACAGATTACTTAGCAAAAATTAAAATTTCACTACTTTCACAAAAATGTTCAAGAATAAGAATAACAACAACAACAAAAATTAATATTTCAATGAACATACACACACTATTTATAAATATACAATCATATTAAGTGTTAACAAATACCACAAATTATGATTTCTTTTATTCTTAAGCATAAAACAATAAAATCATCAACCCACTTAGTTCCAGTTCTTTTTCCAACAAAATCATCAACCCACTCAGTTACAGTTCTTCTTCTTTAATCAAAACCCTAACTTTTTAAAAACCCTAACTTTTTGAATCAAATAAAAGAAAAGACTTTACCTTAATAGAGAGAGAAAGAACAAAGGTCGATCTTCACTGAAAGTTCTCTGTTTCGTCAGAAAAAGTACAGAAGAAGAAGAAGAAGAGAAGAGTAAAACTGTCCTTTTCACAGTTGAGAACTTTTGGAAGAGAATTTAAAAAACAAATGAAAGGCTTCGATCGGTTAAGGGGGAAAAGGAAGAGAATTGGGGGGAAGTTGAGTTAGGGTCTTTTTATATTTTATAAAAAGTTAACAAGTTTTAAAAATAATTTTTTTGACTGCAATTAAATTAATTACAAATTTAAGTGGACTTTGACTTTGGGCTGATCAAAGTGTCACCAATATTAAGTGGGCATTTTACATAAAACTCACATTTTTAGAGCCCAATTCCTCCTTAAGACATTAGTTTACCTAATTACATTTTTTATCACTTTTCATGCTTCGATACATGCATATTTTATGCTGATTGTATGTATCTCAGATACTTGAATAACTAATTATGGAAATTTTAATTAATCAAATCTCTTAATATAAGACGAAAATCAAGGCATATGTACGTATTTAATTGATTACATTTTATTACTTTTTAACAATAAATTCATTAATTTCATTAATATAAGCGGAAACATGTATATTGGTTATGTAATTCGATTACTTTTAATCTAATGTATCATTTTATATCAAGTATTAATTTCATGTATCTAGTATTAATTTTATGTATTTGTTTATATGTATCTAATGTTAATTTTATGTATATGTTTATATATATCTAGTATTAATTTGATGTATCTCGTACCAATTTCATATATTATGTCCAAAATATAGTGAATTCAATATTAATTTGATGTATCCAATATAAATTTCATACAATGAATTCAAAATACATGTATCTAGTATCAAGTTGCCCCATCGGAACTTTTGATACATGTATATCTACATAGATATATGCTTAAAAGAAGAAGAAGAAAAAGAATAAGATGATGAAGATTAAGAAGAAATACGAATCTGACGGGAAAACTGTATTTTCTCGGTGCCCACTTCCACCGGAAGAAGAGAGCCATCCAAACAAGCTGTAAATAAAAGTCCTTCATTCGCCATTAATGGAGTTTAAAAACTTTCTATTAAGCCAAAATCACCAGATTTTTTAAATGGGTTTGAAATTTGTGGATTAAAATTGGAATAAGAAGAAATACAGATCTGGCCGAAAAACTCTATTTTCATTGTTCCTATTTTCACCGGAAGAAGAAAAGAGAAGAAAATCATCCAAACAAGTTGTAAATGAAGGCCCTTCATTGGCCATTAATGGAGTTTAAAAAGCTTTGTGTTAAGTCAAAATCACCAGATTTTTGAAATAGGTTTGAAATTTATGGATTAAAGTTGAAAAATTAGAATTCAAAGCTTCAATATATTATAGATACATAACTTAAATATTGATTAATTCATCAACTAAACTCACCAAATTTAAGTAATGAATCTCATAACTGTCAAATCCTTGATAATGATGGAAGAAGTTGATTTATTGAAGATGACGAAAGAGAAACAAAGGGGGAGCGGGGAGCAATTAACTGTAAAAATTTAATTTTGGATTTGAATTTTAGGAATTGTCGTGATCTTAGGCGGAAGAGATGGGATATGCTGTATGGATGTGAGACTATGTATCTAGGAGGAAGAAAAGGAATTTTTTGTAAATGTATTGTATATAATCCGTCCCAATTTATATGAGTTACTTTGACTTGGCACGGAGTTTAAGAAAGAAAAGAAGACTTTTGAAACTTGTGGTCTAAAATGAGTCTTAGATATTTGTGTGGTTGTCAATCATTTCATTAAGGGTAAAATGAGCATTTTAAAGTTAAATTGTTACTAAATGTAGAAATGTGTCATTCTTTTTGGGACTGACTAAAAAGGAAAGTGAGTCATATAAAGTGGGACAGGGGAGTAATTAAAATAAAATAGTGAGATATTTAGTAGATATGGTAAATAGGTATATTTCTTTAGGTAGAATTTCCATATTAATTTCAAACACTTAGTAGGCGTTTGACCATGAGAATTTTTTGCTTTTTCCCAAAAAATTATTTCACTTTTTTTTGGAAATAGTGTTTGGCCATAAAAATTCCAAATACAACTCCGGAGTTGTATTTGAAAAAGTGAAAACACCCAACTCACTTTTTTCACTTTTTTTTTTTTGAAAAAATCCTAAATTTTTTATTTTCATAAAATAACCCTATTTAAATTATATTTTATTTTTAAATCATATTTTATTTTATTTTTAAAATATATATTTAAGATCTAGATAATTATTGCAAAAGTTATGACCATACACAACTTCAACTCCAACTCCAATTTTGAAAATTCCAAAAAAGTGAAATAATTTTTGATTCTCATGGCCAAACGGCACCTTAGTGTCACCCTCCATTCAATTTTCTCCTGACTGTCACTGCTCCGCCCCTGCTGCTGTCATGTCTTCATCGCCTCTGATAGCTTCACCCGCCATGGCTTCCGCTGTAAGACCTCGTTTTCTTTCTCTAATCTCTATTCACCCTCCCCAAATATAAAATCTCGTGTTTTAATTGCATCTTGCAAACTGAATGTCTTTCTGAATATGTGATTCGAATAAGTCTCATTGTCATATCCAATTCTGATTGGAG
>QJPP01002336.1:0-47226 GCA_003996215.1 Jaltomata sinuosa | reverse complement strand
GAATCCTTGTTGTTAATCAAGTTTCCCGGTTTTAATCTCTTTCTCAAGCAAATTAAACCTAGGCATGTTCTAATGTTTGCAACCCACTAGAAAACGTGACATAATGTATGATTAACAACATGACAATACATAAATCGAACCCAATGCTACCCGGAATCTATATTGCTAAGTTTGCCATGGCTCCCACAATCCTAGTTGCGGGTGTTTTAGTTACTCATGCTCGAAGAAGAAAAGAAGTAATTCATTATAAAGGAAAGAAGATTCTTACAATATGATGAAAATACTCTTCAATAATCCAAGAACAAGAACAACCAAGAACTCAAGAACACGAATTCACGAATCCGAAAACGTGTTGTTGCTCTCACAAAACGACTAAAAACTATTCTAAAACTATTGGGTGTCTTCTTATTACATAAACCTATCATAGGGTATTTATAGGAGTCAAAGAAACCAAATCCAAAACGGGCTAGGAATCCCCAAAACGCGGGTCGCCGACGTAAGCTACTGCCTTAGCGTGACGGTCAGGCTGACGGACCGTCACTGCCTTGACGGACCGTCGCCTGGACCGTCAGCCTTAGGCAGTGGCACTGCCCCTTTGCTGCCTTGGAGTGACGGTCCCAGTGACGGACCGTCACATGTGTGACGGGCCGTCACTCAGGCCGTCACACTTAGGCAGATTACTCTTTTTCGCGCATTTCCGTCCGTTTCCGTGTTTGTTTCCATTTCCTACAAATACAACATAAAAACATCAAAAACAACAACGGTTGCTTGAAAACGTACGATTGTTCTTAGTAAAAAGGAGTCGAAAGTGACGTAAATTAGCGTCACATCAACAACTTAGAAACACAGAGTATTATATTGTTCTTAATTGTGGGATATTAATTCATCTATTGGTTCTTGATTATTGATTCTCCTTTGATAATTCAAGATCTCATATTTGTTTATTTCATCTCGTAAGTATATGATTATAAATCCTTTACCAAATTTTGGTTGTTTTCTTATGATCATGAGTAGCTAAATCCACAATTAGGGTTATGAGAACCATGAAGGATTAATAAAAGTAGGCAGAGTACTTGGAAATTCTAGGATGGTGTTTATTCATGTATTATTTTTCCCTTCGCTTTGATTGCTTTATAATAGTTGCAAATGTTAGAACTCACCTTATTTTTACTTGCTAGACCAAAGGAGTAACGAATGGTAAAAGGGATTATATAACATAGATTTAAGGCTATCAACCCTCATCTAATAGCTTGACTTTCCTGGAGATTTAAGGCTATAAACCCTTATCTAATAGCTTGACCTTGTCCAGGAACAGCTAATTTGGGATCAAAGGTAAGGGTTAACAAAGCATACACCCGTAGACAGATCAAGCTGCATGGTAAAATTCTTCTATCTAGGAACCAACCATTTAATTGAACTTAACTTACCGATCTTGTATGCTGAGCACCATAATAGATTATTCGTAAAGATCCTTACTGCGTTATGAACTCATGGGGAACACAACCCTAGTCCATTCTCTCTCTAAATTACAACAACATTAATAATTGTTGTGACTTGGTGACAAATAATTTACAAACATTACTTGTTACATAAGTTCCCCCTCTTTCGTAAATAATAGCACGGATAACTGCATTGACCTAGATTCTATCCATATTCCTTGTGGGATTGACCCTAATAACCTTGGTTAGGTTCTATATTTGAACAACTATCACTTTATACTTCTTTTTAGAGGTTTAATTTAAGCATATTAAATTTTGGCGTCATTGCCGGAGAAAATAGTTTAGGATTAGATCAATTATGTTTATTTGACTATTGGTCATTATTTCCTGATTTACCTTTTTTTTTTGTTGTTTTGTTTTTAGGGTACGCAATTGTGTATGCCAAGCACACGGTGTTAAGGAAAGCCCCTGATTCCACTTGATCTTTAACTAAAGAGAACTTTGAGTAATATGGCCAAATATGCAGTTCCCGAAACTATAGAACATGCCACATCTAGAATGTTGGCTGAAGAGAAAGAAAGAGTGTGCCAAGAGGAGGCAACTAGGATAGTAGAAGATCAAAGCTAACCTACCGCAAAAGAGGCAGCGAGACAAGAAGTTGCCCATCGGGCTGCATAAAATGAACAAGCTATAAGAGATGAGGCAGCTCAACACAACGTAATCCAAGATCAGGCCAGGTAGAGAGGGAATAGGGGCCACCAGGAGCAATCCCAATATGTCCCTTATTATGATGATAATGATGATGATGTTGATATTGATAATGCAGGAGCGAATGGTGCTATAGTGCCACAACCACTGCCTGCTGGGGCAATGTTTGATATCACAAGTACTATGATCCAGTTATTGAATATGAAGTGATTGTTTTCAGGCAAACCCATTGATGATGCTAGTTTACACTTGATGAAATTTGTGGGGCTTTTTGAAGTTTATAAGTTACCTGGAGTGACCCAGGATGCTATCAAACTACGACTATTCCCATTCTCTTTGACAGGGGAGGCCACTCCTTGGCTAGCAGAGCTCCTAGATGATTCGATCACTACATGGAGGGAGTTGAAAATGAATTTCTTGGACAGGTTTTTCCGACCATCCAAGATGTTACAGCTCAAGCAGGAGATTTATAACTTTAGACAGCTGAACACAGAGGCACTCTATGATACATGGTTGAGGTTTAATAAGAAGCTGAAACATGTGTTGAATCACAGAATTCTGAATGAGACTTTGTTGGAGATCTTCTATAGGTCCCTGAATTCTAACACCAAGGTGGTAGTTGACACTGACACTGGAGGTACATTCATGGAAAACACTTATTTAGCAGTAGTTAAGATGCTTGATAGGGTCCTAAAGATGAATAGGGCTTGGCACACAAGAGAATCAGAAGATCTGGCTATAACTTATCTTTTTAGCAAGTCTATAGACCACCACTAGCTATATGAGGAGGTTGGTCAAGGGATAGTATAGATGAAGACAAACATTGGTCTTCTCATAAAGCATATCATGAGTACCAGATCTGAGATGGTGAATGAAGTTAGTTCACAAGGGAAAGTACCTAGGCATGAGGATTCTAAGTCTGATGAAAAGGCAAATTTTCTAAATGTTCAGGTGGCAGGTTTCTGAGCCAATGTCCAAGGTTCTAATCAAGACACTTGGCGGGTTCAAGGCAATCAAGGTCGGAACTACAACAAATACAATAATTATAACTATATGGGTATAGAGATAGGAGAAGAGGCAAAGATAGAGATGGCGATTGGAATAATAGGGAAGGATATAAAATGATAGAAGTGATTTATATGTTCCTCCTGAATACTGTGAAGGAGGTTCTAGCCTTTCAAGGATGGAAGATATGTTGGTTGAGGTGTTGAAAAAGATGGAAACGACTGATAAGAGCTTAAAGAATATTCATGTTGACATCTCAGGCATGAATCAAAAGGTCAATTCCCATGCCATAGCAATCAAGCTGATTGAGCAGCAGCTAGGTCAAATGTCTACGACCTTGAACCAGTGCCAGAAGGGTACACTTCCAAGTAATACAGTCCAAAATATGAAAAATGATAGGCATTTCATGGTGATGATTACTCAAAGTGGAAAATAGATTGTTGATCCTCTTGTCCCTATGTTATTGATTATCCGGCTGAGCCTGAGAATATTTATGTTGAAATTATGGTTGAATATAAGGATCATGTTGGCGATGAGAATTCGATAGAGAAGAAGTTTATAGCTAAAAATAGGAAGCAAAAGGAGTTCCTTCAGGTCCTAAAGTCTATGCCATGACTTCCTCCACCTTTCCCATAGAGATTGATCAAGAAGGATGAAGAAGGAAAATATTGCAAGTTCATCTCTATGTTGAAGTAGCTTCCAGTGAATATACCATTGGTCAAAGCATTGGAGCAGATGTCTGGTTATCCAAAGTTTATGAAGGATATAGTAACAAAGAAGAGAACTATGAGCTTTGAGCCTGCTGATAATTTGCATAATTGTAGTGCAATAGCCTCTTATTCTCTTGTGCAGAAAAAGGAGGATCCTGGAGCATTCACTATTCCTTGCACCATAAGAGCCTTCCACTTTGCAAAGGCCTTGTGTGATTTGGGTGCGAGTATAAGCTTTATGCCACTAGAAGTTTTCAGACAGTTGGGCTTGGGAGCCCCCAGATGATAATGCAGCTTCTTATGGAAGATTGCATGGTGAAGAGGCCTATGAGTATTCTCTATGATGTACTTAAGAAATTTGATTCTTTTATCTTTTTGGAGAACTTTGTGATTCTTGACTGTGAGGTAGAATTTGAGGTTTCCATCATCTTGGGACAACCATTGCTTGCCACCGGGCATGCTTTAGTTGACTTATAAATTGGATAGATGAAGCTCAGCCTGAATGATAAAGTAGTAACATTCAATCTTTTCCGGTCAATGAAGCAACATTATGATATGCATGTAATCTCAGTGATAGATGTCATTGATGAGGAGCAGCTGATAGTACTTGTTCAGGAGAAATTTGGTGTTGATGAACTTGCAGTTGTGATCTTGAATTTCGATGGAGAGGATATTGTTGAGTATGATGACATGGTTGAGGCACTCACTGGTATGAGGTCTTACATATATGCTCCAAAAAAGTTAGAGTTGGACTTGAAGAATCATGCAACCCACTGGCCAGACCTTCTATTGAGGAGCCTCCAATCTTGGAGCTCAAGGCTCTCCCATCTCACCTGTTATATGTTTTCTTTGGAGCCAAAGACATCTTACCAGTTATTATTGCTATAGATTTGGTTGAATGGCAGGTTGAGGCTCTAGTTTCTGTGCTGAGAAAGTTCAAACGGGCCTTTGATTGGTCCATTATTGACATTATTGGTATTCCGCCAGGAATATGCACTCACAAGATCCACCTCGAGCCAAATTATGTTCCTATTATTGAGTATCATCATAGATTGAATCAGCCTATGCAAGATGTTATTAAGAAAGTAATCATCATGTGGTTGGATGCATGTGTGGTTTACCCCATTGCAGAGAGCAAGTAGGTGAGCCCAGTTCAATGTGTGCCGAAGAAGAGAGGAATCATTGTGGTTCCAAATGTTAAGAATGAGTTGATTCTAATGAGTCCAGTTATAGATTGGCGTGTGTGCATGGACTATAGACAGATGAACGTGTGGATTGAGAAAGATCATTTTCTGATGTCGTTCATGGATTAGATGTTAGACCATCTTGCTGGTAGAAGATGGTATTATTTTATTAATGATTATTCGGGATACAATCAGATCTTGATTGCTCCCGAAGACCAAGAGAATATCATTTTCACCTGCCCATATAGGATGTTTGCATTCAAGAGGATGCCATTCAAATTATGTTATGCGCTGGCAACCTTTCAGCGATATATGATATCAATTTTCTCAGACATGGTGGAGGACACTATTGAGGTATTCATGGATGAATTTTCCATGGTGGGTGACTCCTTCGATGATTTCTTAACACATTTGAGTTGTGTGTTGAAGAGATATGAAGAATGCAACTTGGTGCTGAATTTGGAGAAGTGTCACTTCATGGTGAAAGAAGGTATAGTGCTTGGCCATCGGATATCCAAGAAGGGCATTGAGGTTGATAAGGCAAAGATTGAGGTGATTGAAAAATTGCCTCCTCTAGTTTCTGGGAAAGGTATTCAAAGCTTTTTGGGATATGCTAGTTTTTATCGCAAGTTCATAAAGGATTTCTCTAAAATTGCACACCCATTGTGCAAGTTATTGGAAAAGGATGTGAAGTTCATTGTTACACCTGACTGGTCCCAGCCATTTGAGGTTATATGTGATGCTAGTGGGGTGGCGCTAGGAGCAATCCCAGGCAAAATACGTGATAATATTCTCCATCTGATTTACTATGCTAGCAAAATACTTAATACTTCTCAAAATAACTATACTGTGACAGAACTGGAGTTTCTTGTTGTGGTCTTTGCGCTTGAGAAGTTCAGATCTTATTTGCTTGGCACAAAGGTGATTGTGCACACTAACTATGAAGCTCTTAGGTACCTTATGGCAAAGAAGGATGCAAAGCCTAGATTGATTCGATGGGTACTTCTGTTGTGAGAATTTGACTTTGAGCTCAAGGACCAGAAGGGGATTGAGAATCGGGTAGCTGGCCACTTCTCTAGATTGGAGGAAGAGTCTATGTTGAAGCTGAAGGATAAGTTAGAGATTGATGATACCTTTCCAGGAGAGCAAGATTGGCTGCATCTCACGATTTATCCCATGGTTCACAAACTTTCCTAATTATCTAGTGAGTGATGTGGTGCCTTATTATTTGTCCTTCTATCACTGAAGGAAGTATATGTCTGATGTTAAGAAGTTCTTTTGGGAGGAACCATTCTTGTTCCATGTTTGTACTGATGGGATAATTCATAGATGTATGCCCGAGGAAGAGATGATGGATATATTAGAGGCATGTCATTCATCCTCTGTTGGGGGGAATCATAGTGGTATCCATATAGCTCATAAGATCTTGCAATGCGGGTACTGTTGGCCAACTCTTCATCATGATGCACATGATTATGCAAAAGCTTGTGATTGATGTCAAATGGAAGGCACCATATCAAGGAAGCATGAGCTTTCTCTCACTCCAATACTCATGGTTTAACTGTTCGATGTTTGGGGAATTGACTTTATGGGACCTTTTATGAGTTCGAATAGGATGAAGTACATATTGGCGATTGTTGACTATGTATCTAGGTGGGTAGAAGAGGTTTTGCTTCCCAATAATAAAGCCAAGAGTGTCACGGCGTTCTTGAAGTGGAATATTCTCCCTAGATTTGGCACACCAAGGGTCAATCATTAGTGATGGAGGCTCCCACTTTTGCAACAAGTGTTTGGGGTTTTACTTGAAAAGTATGTGGTGAGGCATAATGTGGCAAGCCCTTATCATCCGCAAACTAGTGGGCAAGTTGAGGTTTCCAACCAAGAAATAAAGACAATCCTTGTGAAGACTGTGAATGCACATAGAATGGATTGGTCTAGGAAAATTGATGATGCTCTGTTGGCATACCAGACTTCTTACAAGACACCTATAGCTATGTCTCCCTATCAACTTGTGTTTGGAAAGTCATGTCATCTACCGGAGGAGCTTGAGCACAAAGCTATGTGGGTGCTCAAGAAGTTAAACTTGAATTGGGGTGATGCATCCTATCAGTGGCTTGAACAGTTAAATGAGATGGATGAGTTCCATCTCAAAGCTTATGAGAGTTCAGCCTTGTACAAGGAAAAGATGAAGATGTACCATGACTAGAAGATTGAAAAGAGAGACTTTGCGCCGGGTGATTTGGTTTTACTATTTAACTCAAGACTTCACCTATTTCCTAGCAAGCTAAAGTCTAAGTGGATGGGACCATATCATGTGGTGCAAGTGTTCCCAAATGGTGCGATTGAGTTGGAAAATCATGAAGGTAAAACGTTCAAGGTAAATGGTCAGCATATGAAAGCATATTTGGGGACTGTTGAGGAGATCAAGGTTGTGGATGTCTAGGACCTTGGTGAAGTATGATTAACCAAGGAACATGCATCATCCCACGATGTTAAATCAGGTGTTGCATGGGAGGCAACCCATAGGGGTCACTTGATGATGTGTGAGTAGTCAGGTGACCTGCATTGTGCCGCGATGTTAAATCAAGGGCTGCTTGGGAGGCAACCCTAGATTAATGTTTCCTGAAATGTACAGGTACACCATAATGAGAAGGATGAGAAAAATATGCAAGTTAAAGGGAAAAGTGGATTTACGGGCTGGATGACGGGTTGTAAAAGACCTTGATGACTCAAGGATCTAACCATAGATGCCTGGAAAGTAACCCACTGCAGAAATTTTAAGAACCACGGTTTGGTTCACAGGTTGTGAACTTGTTCAATGACCCGTGGACCAACCCGTAGTTTTTAACTCCATATGCCAAGTCTTAGAAAATATTCAATGGGTGACAGGATGATCTGTACTTTCAAAAGATGGACCATAAAGTCACTCGTAGTCACTGTCAATAATTTCACAGGTAAAACCAGATCTATGGGTGAATCGATGGCCCATAATTTCAATCGACACACCATATTTTCAACTAGTAGATCCTAGGTACAGTACAGAGCTGGGTCAAGTTTTTTTTATTAGTCTTTCCCTGACCCGATTTCCCTTTTTCCTTTCACCCAATAACCCTAAGCGGGCAAACCGCCTTATTTAAAAGGAAAGAGAAAAATTTCTCAACTTTTTTTGAACTAATTACTACCTCCATCACTCCTAATATTATTACAACTCTTCACCTAAAAGAATCAATCACTCCATTGGTTTTTGCATGCACACGAGTGTTAGCGACTTCCCACACACACACAAATGTATATGGTCGTCCAAGTAATATAGACTGGTTTGTCTGAATATTGTATCCAAGAGACTTATGACTTAACAAATATTCTAAATTATTTGTATACCACTAGAATAGACAAGTATGTAAGTAACTGAAGTATGAGTTTGTAGTAACTTGAAATCTAAAACAAATTGTGAGATTTAAAAGCAAATAAATAGTGATTGTTGTTCCAAGTTTAGAAAGAATTCCAGGGTTACAGCTTTATTTTGGAATCATGAGTAGTATTCCCTTGAATTGACTTGTTCATCTACCTAGTTGCTGATTTCGGAATTGATTATACGACTATGGTCATCCGAACCTCTAATCGCCTATCCAAAATAGCATAACAACTACATTATTGAGCGGGGATATGCCATCTTATTCTGAATACTTTTATTTATCTTTCTTTATAAACCAAACAAGGTGTTCTAGATTTATTCCTATCCTAGTCGCAAAACTACCCTTCACGTTATAAAAGAGAGGTCTTGCTCCCTATATTCCTTGGTCTATCTTGTTGATCCTTCTCCCGAATTCACAACAAAATTATAGATTTATCTTAATGGTGGCCAGGCATCAAAATACTAAATACAGGAATATAAGAACAGCTAGTAATGGAAAATGAACTAATCAATCCAACTTTATACTACTAATCATTTGTTTGTAGCCGTAACCCCAGAACAAGGGTTCTTATACACTCATGCTAATCAAGAATACAAATAATATTATTTTCATTCAAATTAATGGCTAAGAAAAGGAAGAAGAAAAGAAACCTAATGGTGAATTCTATTATCTGCCTTATGCTCTGAAAATATGATGAAACCCCTTACAAAAAATGCACAATGTTCTATTTATAGGGATTGGGAAATAACTCCTTTTCCTTCTTGGAGTCAGAATAGGAGAAACCTGGAAAATTTTGTTGGGTTAGCCATGGTGCGTCTCGCCAACAGTTCTCTAGCTTCCCCTTTTTGTAGTTTGGGTGCTGGTGCGGCACCCTACCAGGGCGCCAGACTTGCCTCTCTGAAGTTTTAGGTCTGGCGTAGTGTGCCACCAATGTGCCCCAGCCCAATTTTTCCTTGTTTGTTTGCTCCCGAGCGTTCCACCAACTTGCTTCCATGCTTTACTCTTCTGTTTCATCTTCCAATGGTTAATTTCCCACGTCACATTCCTTGAAATCATCTAATCATATGTCTCAGTATTTAATATAGCAATTCAACTCGAAACACACAAAATATAGCAAGAAATGTTCTTAAAACATAAGGTAAATATGGGTAAAATACGATAAATAGGAATATAAATATGCCCAAGATCACCACCCCACACTTAAACCTTTGTTCGTCCTTGAACAACTCACCACCATCTATGCTATGCTTCACCATAAATGTCTAAGGAACTTTCCACCGTCATTTGCATGAAACTAGATAATTTTAATCATGTTTTTGTAGTCCACTCATCAAGCAATATCCATACACCCTTTTAAGCACTATGACATTTCACTTGAGACAACACACCCTCTATAACCGACTCTTTAGAATACTACCGGACCAATGTGCTCATGTACAAACAAAACAAGCAATAATACTACCAAGCATATGCCATGAGTGCCCTCACTATTTTTAGTAGTGTCCCTCTTTATTTCACACAAATTTAATTTCCATGGGGCATTTTGAACATTAAAGCACTCACTCTCTCAAATAATGTTTCAAACACATCATAACCTGCCATAGGCTTGCCCTTAGTGTATCATGAACTTCAACAAAGCACTCCATTAATGAGATCAAAAGGATTTTGTTTTGGTTGTAATATCGGCTTCGGGATGGGTAGGATACTTTTAGGTACATAGTGACATATTCTTCCCTATTGCACATGTTTGAGACACTACATTTAACTATTTCTTTCTCCTTTTTTCGTATTATCTTATGTTCACACCTTCTTGGACTACCACTTATTCTATCTAGTTTTCGCCCTTTAGTTGATGTGTACTTGTTGCTAGCAAACCTTTTTATTTTCTCACTTTTTTTTCTTTTGAATCCTAACAACAAGCACTTTTGCAAATTTAACCCAGCACCATATCTTTCTTTCGCTACATTTACCTTTGTTTTTTCATCTACCCTTCTCCTTTCATTCCCTTCTTTTCTTTTTCAACAACGTTTCAATTACACAGTGCATTAGGGACTTTCATTTGGATTAAATTAATACGGGATATCAACAAAATAGATAGGCTCATTATGCGACTTAACAAAGAAATAGGCTTCAAGGCTCAAAGGGGCGTCACTAGTGGTGATGTAAAGCTGGCACAAATAATCATCAAAGATACAAGAAAAAGGGCTTTCCAAGAAAATGCCTTAATCATATCCCATAAATTTCATGCTAGTTAATATTTACACACACATGGGACAAGTTTTAGATACTACTCTATGCAAGAAACCAATCAAAAACACGCAGCACATGGCACCATGATTCATATACCGGACTATTACTTTTGCATTCTCATACACAAACACATTGAGTGATTGTACACAATTAAGCCCATTTTCTTCATTTTCGAGTCCAGTTAAAGATCCTATGTGTCTTCACTGAAATTCTTGTTCACTTGCATGGCTTTACATAAACTACCCATGACGTCTAGCTAATACTCCAAGTGGTATTTCAAAGTTTCAAAGGCAAGGCTCCTATTTCTACAATCCTATGACTAATTTTCCCTTAAGACGATAGTCATCCATCCATCATTCGAACAAGTTATTACTACTATGACTTACCTAAAAAAAATCTACCTAGTTCAAAGGGACTATCCTCGGGAAAAGAACCATAAACAAAAGCCAAGGAACCTAACCTACTAAAAGAAAAACATAACTACCTACACTCATACTTAATCACCCATCAATCATCAGAAACTAGCCACACATCGCCCATTACATACTTAAGGTTTAGCAATGAAAATCAAAGGAATTCTATTCCCCCACCCCACATTTAAACATGGAACTGTCCCTAGTGCTTCAATTTAGTACAAAAGTAAAGAGTGAGAGAATGACCCCATGGGCCTCTAGGCATCATCATCATCATTAAGAATATCTTCCTAATCATCCATAGTTGTGGTATTATCAACCGCCATAAAATTTGTGCCCACATCATTGACAGAATCATCCTCGTCATCATTCGTGGCATGTATGGTAGGCTCATCATCATCCAGTGGCTCCTGAAATGCAAGGCCCATCTTGCACATGTACATGGCACTCTCTGTCAATGGGTACCTATCCCTCATTTCAGCCATCTCCTCATTGATCACGGGTCAACCACCAATCCTTAACTGTAGCTCTTCCATCCCAAACATCTGGCCCATCCAACTATCATCCCTCGCCTACCGATCAGCATTAGAGAGTACTTGTGTGAAATGTCATGACTCTCCTCCTCAACATTGTCTTTCCTTATAAATCGAGTCACTAATCCTCCATAGCAAAAATTCCATCTTTTCTTGTTTCAGAATTTCATCATGTTATATCTCAGTACCGAAGCCACATTAAATGTCATCCCCTTCATTAACATGTAGACCGCACCACCCTGTCTTTAGTCACCTCAGATGTATGTTTGCAAGGTAGGAGGGTACTACAAATAATTTTCAGCCACACTCTTGCCCCCTGAATGAAATAATCATAATGTAAGGTGGAATGTCGCCTAGTGTCCTTGGACCTCTCCTAATGGGGTATCGAATTTACACCATAAAGTGTGTGACGTATGTCTCGGTAAGGTGGCACCTCTTTCATTTCTAAGTAAGGTGCAGCATCAACATGTGATGTCCCCAAAAACTCATTCAGGGCCCGAGTTACGACTGGATCATCATTCCTCAAACCTCCACTCTGTGACTTTTACCTTCACCAATTTCCCAATTTGCATAAAACTCCCACACCATAGTGATTGCACTCACCCTGATCTTGGAAGATGTAGTGAATTCCCAATTGGTAAATCATCTCATGAATTCGGGGGAATTCGTCCTTCAACCATGCTTCATCAATATGTTCATCACCGAGGTACTTTGGTTCTTTTTGGGACTCAAACCAATCGTGCCCATGAGGCCATACCGTTTGCCTGCCAAACACTCTAGGGGGTGCCCACGGGACCGATGGAGTGGCTGATCCAGATGCTCCTCCTTTGCGGGATTGTTTGGTACCGACATTCTCTGTAGGAGACTTTCTTTCCTTTAGGTGGCATTGTACCTACAAACAAACAATTTACACAAAATCAGCCCAATACAATCAAAACTAGCAAAATAAGTATTAGACAAGGTCGTAATGGCCCCACACTTAATTTGCTAGCATGGTGTCTATAGGTTACCGATGTGGGGTACTCAGACTTCCCCCATTAGTAAAATTTTATTTTCATCAACCTATGACACCATATCAATCAACCATTTTTTACGATTATATACCAAACAATTCTCATGTAGTCACTACCCATTTCAAGTTTACATAATATTTATGGCCACATTAGTTTCCTCATCATAGGACAATGTCACCATTTTTCTTGCACTTTTTGAGTGACCCACCTTCTCCCACTTACTTACTTGCTTCTCACAAATTAATACCCATAAGAAAAACAAGAAGTAAATTTTGAAATTCCACCATTACTAGTGTAGAGATGAAAATAATCTTCTTTTTGAATATATTTTCGAATTTCAAGCTCTCATCCATGGTAGAATTTTTTTTTTGTTTTCCCAACATGGTGAGACTAGATCATACACATAAATCTTGACAATGGAAAGCAAGAGTAGGAAGTGGGGAGTGATAGAAAGTAATGGAAGAGATTACCTTGAGAATTGATGGATGATTTTTTAAGCTTGAAGGAAGCAACAATGGAGGAAGATGAAAAATTTGGAGAGAAAAAAGGGAGGGAAGGAGATTCTAAGTGAGTTAAAAAGAAAGAATGAGAAAAATAAGGGTTTTTTTAAGAGTGGAGGACCAACAATTTTTGGGTCTTGGGCCGATTGACCCTTGACCTATCCATTTTTTTATGTTGGACACAATGGAGGTGCGTTGTGCCAGTGATGCACTGTCTGGGAATGAGCATGAGGTGCCATGCCAATAAGGCGCCAAAGTATCCCTTCTGAAGTTTGGTTCATGGGGTGCCATGCCTACAGTGCGCCAGGTGACCCCCAAGGTAGTTTTAGCTATGGAGTGCCATGCCAGTGATGCGCCCGCCTTGGAATTGCATGGGGCAGCATGCCAAGAAGGCACCAGAGTATCTTGTCAGTAGTTTCAACCTTGGGGCGCCACGCTTGCAGTGCGCCAGGCCCCCATAGTGGTGTTTTTTGTTACTTACCTACTCTAGGGGTGGGCATGGTATGGTATATACCGAATTATCATACCATACCAAAAATTTTAATACCGTGGTTTTGGTATTATCGTATTTGGTGCGGTATATGGTATACATTTTAAATATTTTTGGTATTTAGTATGGTATTCGGTATTTAGAAATAACATACCGAAATATCGAATACCATACCAAAGTATATAGTTAGATAAATAACATATATATATATACACACAACCTAGTATTAGTATAAACTTAATGTTTAGAAGTTAGAATTTTGACTACTCTATTTTGATTGAAATATCTTTTAAAATTGATTAACAAAAGGAGTTGTTTGTACTTTCTTTTGAATATATATTTCTACATGTGCAATGTGTTAGGATGATACAATTGAGATATTTTTTTGAAAAGTCAAAGTCATAATACTCTATTATACGAGTATATATTAGTCAAAGTTGAATAAATTATGGTTATCGAGTTACCATACCACAAAATACCGAAACCAAACTTTAAAATACCGAACCATACCGAATTAATTTGGTATGGTAATGGTATAATATTTTTAGAAACTGAATACCAAAGTTACCATACCAAAGTTTCAAATACCGTACCGTACCATACCATGCCCACCCCTACCTACACCAACTGTATTTTTGTTGTTGTCATATACTATTAGAATACAAATAGTGGGTTGCCTCCCACGCAGTGCCTGATTTAACATCATGGCATGACGCACCTCAAAGATTACTCATCTGATAGGGTGAGTGAGGTTTTCTCCCTGTCTACATGCTCAACCCAATAGTGCTTCACTCCTTGGTAGTTAACCAAGAACTTACCCGATTTGTCGGCCCTCCAAAGCTCAATTGCACCATGCAGTGTAATTTTTACTACCTCGAATGGTCCAAAATACTTGGACTTAAGCTTCCTAGGAAAAATCTTAAGTCTCAAATTGAACAGGAAGACTCTTTGACCTGGTTCAAAAGAGCGAGGAAGGATGTGTTTATCGTGCCACCTCTTGGTCTTCTCCTTGTAGAGCTTGGTATTCTCATATGCTTGCAACCTAAACTCATCAAGTTCATTAAGTTGCAGCTGCCTCTTCTGTCCGGCTAGTTCTTCATCAAGATTCAACTTATTTATAGCCCAATAGGCTTGGTGTTCCAACTCTACCGACAAATGACAAGCCTTATCATCTACAAGCCGATAAGGAGAAGCTCCAATAGGAGTTTTATATGCAGTTTGATATGCCCATAATGCATCATCAAGCTTCTCAGCCCAATCCTTCCTTTGCGCATTCACTGTCTTCTCATGGATTTTCTTCACTTCCCAATTCGAGACCTCAACCTACCCACTAGTTTGGGGATGATACGCAGTAGCTACTTTGTGATGCACCCCATATTTAGCCAATAGTTTTCTAAACTAGTTACTCGTGAAGTGAGTTCCACCATCACTGATCATTTCCCACGGAGTACCGAATCACGTGAATATATGGTTTTTGACAAACTTCACCACCACTTTTGCATCGTTGGTAGGAAGAGTTACTGCCTCTACCCATTTGGACACATAATCCACTGTAACAAGTATGTACTTGTTACAAAAAAAGGTGGGAAGGGTCCCATGAAGTCAATTCCCCATATATCAAAGATTTCCATCTCAAGGATATTTTGCAAAGGCATCTCATGCCTTCTAGAAATAGCTCCCATCATCTGACACTGATCACACCCTTTGATTAAAGCTGCAGCATCCTTGAACAAAGTAGGCTAATAGAAGCCTGACTGTAACACCTTCTACGTTGTGCATTCTCCTCCATGATGTTCCTCATAATAGGAAGAATGACAACTCTCTAAGATCTCCCATACTTGGTTTTTCGGAACTTGGTTTTCTGAAATGCATCTTCGAATTATTTGATCCAGACCTTGTTTAACCAAGTAGAACTCCTCCCATATGTAAAATCTAGAGTCATGATATAGCTTCTTATTCTGCTGAGTGTTGGCTTTCCGGGGGTACACTCCACTTACCACTAGGTTGACAATATCTGCATACCACGGGAGCTCAGCAACACTCAAGGCTAGGAGTTGTTCATCAGGAAACTCCTCTCTAATCTATCTTTCATTAGGCACATGAGGCCAATCCTCAAGTCTGGATAACTGATCTGCTACGTGGTTCTCTGTGTCTTTTTAATCTCTAATCTCCAAATCAAACTCTTGGAGCAGCAAAATCCACCAAATAACTCTTGGCTTTGCATCCTTCTTGCTGAATAAGTAATGGCTCGCAGCATGATCTGTATGCACAATCACTTTTGTTCCCACCAGATAGTAGCAAAATTTATCAAAAGCAAAAACCAGGGCCAGCATCCCTTTTTCAGTGACTGTGTAGTTTGTTTGAGCAGCATCAAGTGTCTTACTCACATAACAGATAGAATGGAATAACTTCTCTACTCTCTGACCCAACACAGCTCCTACCATAACATCACTGGCGTCGTGCATTAGCTCGAATGGTAGCTCCCAATTTGGTGCAATCAAAATAGAAGCTTCAATAAAGCACTTCTTCAGATCTTCAAACGCCCTCACACAGTTATCACTGAATTCAAACTTTACCTCTTTCTCCAGCAACTTGCACATTGGTCAGGATATCTTAGAAAAATCTTTAATGAAGCATCTGCAGAACCTTCCATGCCCAAGAAAACTACGTACACCTCTCACAAAGACTAGAGGTGGCAGTTTTTCAATAACCTCTATTTTCACTCGATCTACTTTCAACCCTATTTTGGACACCTTATGGCCAAGGACGATGCCTTCCTTGACCAAAAAGTGGCACTTCTCCCAGTAAAGCACCAGATTCGTCTCCTCACATCTTGCTAATACTCTATCAAAATTATGAAGACATGCATTAAATGAATCTCCAAACAACGAAAAATCATCCATTAACATTTCTACAATCTCTTCCACCATGTTGGAGAAGATAGCCATCATACATCTCTGATATGTATCCGGTACATTACATAGTCCAAAGGGAATACGCTTGAAAGCATATGTTCCATAACGACAAGTGAGCATTGTTTTCACTTGATCCTCAAGTACTATAGCTATTTGAGTATAGCCAGACTATCCATCCAAGAAGCAGAAGTACTCATGTCTAGCTAACCTGTCCAACATCTGATAAATAAACAGAATGGGATAGTGATCTTTCCAGGTGGCTTCATTCAATTTTATGTAATCCATGCAAATCCTCCACCCAGTGACTGTACATGTTGGAATCAGCTCATGCTTCTTATTTTTTACCACTGTCATCCCCCCTTTCTTGGGGACATAATGAATAGGACTAACCCACTTGCTATCTGAAATAAGGAATACGATACCTAAATCCAGCCACTTGATCACCTCTTTCCTTACCACATCTTTCATGAAAGGGTTTAATCTCCTTTGATGTTATGGCATGGGCTTGTACCCTTCCTCCATATAAATCTTATGCATGCAAAAGGACGGATTGATCCCATGAATATCAGACATCTGCCACCTAATTTCTTTCTTCATCTTTCATAATACTGCAATAACTTCTTTCACTTGTGCTTCATTTAACTCAACTGCGAGGATTACTAACAGTGTATCATTTTCTTCCAAATATGCATATTTCAAATGAGGTGGGAGTGGTTTCATCTCTAACTTTGGGGCCTCTACAATAGATGGCTTGGGAGGGGGTCCCAGAGGTCTATTAAGAGGCTCGAACTCAATAGTACTAGACAACACACTTGCTACTTCCAAACATTGAACCATTTCGTATGCCACTCCATCACCACAAATATCTGCCCTGTGAGGGATATTTCCAAGGATCTTTGGATGTTATGAGTGGTATCCCTAATTCTATGTCTACCACAGTAATAGATGATAAGTCCTCACAGAGTACATGCAACTTCATTGCCTTATAAACATTGAAGACTTCAACCTTATCATGTGCCTTCATGGTGAGTTGCCCTGCTGCTATATCTATTATTTTTCTACCTATAGACAATAATGGATGTCCCAAAATAAATGGGACTTTCGGGTCTGGTTCAAAATCTAAGATCACAAAATCCATCGAGAAAATCAAAGATCCAATCTGCACTAATACGTCTTCAATAACACCCCCAGGTCTTGCCAAATATCTATCTGCTAATTGTAGAACAATTTTAGTGGGGCAAGGACTACCCAAACCTATCTTTTTGAATATAGAAGATGGCATTAGGTTGATGCTTTCCCCAAGATCACATAGTGCTCATGTTATAACCTTCTGCCCAATAGTGATCTCAATCATGAAACTTCCCGGATATTTAAGTTTGGTTGGCAATCTGTTCTGAATTCTAGAAGTGCATACCTCTGTAAGGGCAACTGTGGCATATTCAGTCAACCAATTCTTGTTTTCCACAATATACTTGATGTACTTCGCATATTTAGGGACTCCCTGAAGAACATCTATAAGAGGGAGATTAATGTGCACCTGCCTCAAGATATCGAGAAATTTCTTAAACACGGCTTCCTTTTTCTACTTGATCAACTTCTAAGGGAATGGTGGAGGAGGCTTTACAATAATTTCAGCTTCTTTAACCTCTATCTCGGCATTGGCTCTTACCTTTTCTACTACAGCTTCTACTACCTTAGGATCTATTTTCTTTGGCACAAGTTCTTCCAACTCTCTATCGCTTTGGGTAGTAATCACATTTACCTGCTTAGGATTTGGATCAGTATCTCCTAGAAGGCCACCTTGAGGTCTCATAATTTATGATCCGGCTAGCTGACCCATTTGCTTCTCTAGGTTTTGAATGGCAAGTTTTTGATCTTTTATCTCTGCTGCTTGGATAGCTTGGATTTCCATAACCATCTTCAGCATCTCTTCTACATTGCTAGGTGGTGCCGTGGGCTTATTGTTATTTGTAAACTGTTTATTCTGACCCTGGTTCATGGACTGATTCTGACCTAGGTTGTGCCATATGACAAGTTTTTCCTCATGTTTGCATTGTATGCATTGCCAAAATTCTTATTTCCACCTCTTTGAGCATACCCTACAAAGTTCACAGAATCAGGATTTGCTGCACAATCTTTTGACATATAGTCTCCTCCACAAGTCTCACAAAACTGAAGGGCTGCAGGCTGCAATGCATTCATTTGTTCCTGATTACTTCCAAGAGCTAACTTGTTTAGGACTGTGGATGTATTGCTCATCTGGTTAGACATAGATTCCATCTTGGCAAATAAAGTCATGTTGGTATCTACGTCTAGCAACCCGGCAACCTTTTTGGGTGCAGCCCTACTGGTATCTGCGTTCTGCTCTGGATTACTCTGCGCTATCTTTTGTAGAAGAGTGTATAACTGGTCATAGGTATTCTCTAGTGCTTGACCGTCTACTACACAGTCTAGCAATATCTTAGAATGAGCATCAAGCCCCTAAATAAATGTGTGAACCAGCACTGTGTTTGTCTATTAGTGATGAGGACAGTCTCTAAGAAGGGACTTAAATCTCTCCCATGCCTGATAAGATTTTCACTATCCTTCTGCCTGAAACTCAGTATTTTGCTCCTAAGCTTGGCTGTATTTCCGGAGGGATAGAATCGCATCAAAAATTTCCTGTCCAAATTATTCCAAGAAGTGATGGTGTTCAGTGGCTCAGCCTTCAACCACCTCTTTACTTTCCCAAGGAGGGAAAAAGGAAACAATGTCAGCCATACATAATCCTCTGAGACTCCAGCACGTATGTAAGTATCACTAATTTCCAAAACATTCTGTAGATATTGTTGCGGGTCCTCATGTTATAAGCTTGTGAACTGACCACTGGTTTTCAAGAGTTGCACCATATTCTGCTTGAGTTCAAAATGACCACCGGCTGCTGGCTTTTGAATATTGTTGGTGACATTAGTCACAAGTGGGATTGCCACCTCTCTCACTGGCCTGGGTGTTGGTGCTGCCATTTCTATAGGTGCAACTTCAAGTTATTCAATTAACTAGGTCAGATTAGCATCCACCTCCTAAAACTTAATCGGATAAAGTGTTGTTGCCCTTCTCCTTTGGTGAAATAATCTTTTGGGTTCAGGGTGTGCCTCCACTAAGTCTTTAGTCCTTGCCAGTGTGTTGACAATTCAAAGTGTATAACTGTAGATTTTTTAAAAGCTAAGATCAAGTTGTCAATACTTGAATAATAAAGCCGTAAAATAAAATTTAGAAATTTGCTAAATTCTAAGTCCCCGGCAATGGTGCCAAAAACTTGTTAGAGACTTTTCACTCACACGCAAGTGTACGTGGTCATCCAATAATATAGACCAGTTTGTTCGGATATCGTACCCAAGAGACTTATGACTTAACAATCGTTCTAAATTATTCGTATATTGCTAGAATAGACAAGTATGTAAGTAACTAAAATATGAGTTTGTAGTAACTTGAAATCTAAAACAAATTGCCAGAATTAAAAGCGAGTAAATAGTGATTGTTGTTCCAAGTTTAGAGAAAATTCCAAGGTTAAAGCTTTATTTTGCAATCATGAGTAGTATTCCCTTTTAATTGACTTGTTCATCTACCTAGTTGCTGATTTCGGGTTTGATTATATGACTATGGTCTTCTGAACCTCTAATCGCCTATCTAGAATAGCATCACAACTATATCATTGAGCGGGGATGTGACATCTTATTCTGAATGCTTTTATTTATCTTCACGTGTAAACCAAACAAGGCATTCTAGGTATATTCCTAACCTAGATGAAAATCTACCCTTTACGTTACAAAATATAGGTCTTTCTCTCTATATTCCTCGGTCTATCTTGTTGATCCTTCTTTTGAGTTTACAAAAAAATTATAGATTTATCTTAATGGCGACCAGGCATCAAAATACTAAATATAGGAATATAAGACTAATTAGTAATGGCAAATGAACTAATTAATCCAACTTTATACTACTTATCATGAGTTTGTAGCAATAACCCCAGAACAAGGGTTCTTAGCCACTCATGCTAATCAAGAACACAAATAATATTGTTTTCATTCAAAGTAATGTCTAAGAAAAGGAAGAAGAAAAGAAACCTAATGGTGAATTCTATACTCTGCCTTATGCTCTGAAAATAGGATGGAACCCCTTATAAAAGATGCACAATGTTCTATTTATAGGGATTGGGAAATAACCCTTTTTTCCTTCTTAGAGTCAAAATAGGAGAAAGCTGGAAAATTTTGTCGTGTTGGCCATGGTGCGTCAGGACAGCAGCGCGCCAGCTTCCTCTTTCTGTAGTTTGGTGTTGGCACGGCACCCCAACAAGGTGCTAGACTTTTCTCTCTGAAGTTTTGGGTCTGGGGTAGCATGCCACCAACGCGCCCCAGCCTAGTTTTTCCTTGTTTTCTCCCGAGCGTTCCACCAACTTGCTTCCATGCTGTACTCTTCCATTTCATCTTCCAATGGTTAATTTCCCACATCTAATTCCTTGAAATCATCTAATCATGTGTCTCAGTATATAATATAGCAATTCTACTCAAAAAACACAAAATATAGTAAGGAAAGTTCTTAAAACATAAGATAAACATGGGTAAAATATGATAAATGGGCATATAAATATGCCCAAAATTAGTGAGCATCACTGCAAACACAGTGCACTCTCTTCTCTTGCTCACTTGTCAAGAAGTTCTTTGATCGTAATGGGTAAGTTCAAACTCACCCTTAAGCTTGAATTTCTTCTTAAGTTGAGAGTGCCTAGGGTTCATGTTGATTAACTGAAATCAGAAAATAAGGAACCCTAGTTGTGTACATGACACGTATGTGATTTAGTGTTGAATGCATAGACTATATGAGTTAATGAAAATGGCGATTAGGAATGTAAAGAACTTAAAATTTTGCAAAAGATGGATTCTTGAAAAAAAAATACTGGTTGTTATGATTCCACGACAGGATCTACTACCCGTGGATTAATTCCATTAACCGTAGATTCATCCATGGAATTTTATCAGAAAACGTATCCCTTAGGTAACAAATGATGAGTCATGGGATGGTTCATAATTCAAAACTACGGCCCCTCAAATGAGTTGTGGTACCTGGGAGCACCAAAGAAAAGATGACAACTCTTAGGAATAATTCCATGAGTCACAAGATGGATCCATAGTTCTGAAATATGATCCATTAAGTGATCCATGGTACCTAAGAATAGACCATTGATTAACCTAAAATTGGAACCACAGATGGGTGCACGGATCATGGTTGGATGACACTGGTCATCGACCAATCCGTGGACTGTGTTTGCACACTTGTACAAATTTTTTCATTATTTTTTGTTTTCCTTCCTTTATATGTATACTAACGATATCTCCCACAGGTACCATGCCTCTAAATAACACCCCAAATAAACTCACAATAGCGAAGAAAATAGTAGCTCTAAGATTGAAATGTCAACTTTAAGATGAGTCCTTTGCATCTGATAAAAGTGTATCCGAATAGATATATACTATAAACTGTGATATAGATACAGAGCTTCGGACCATAAGGCGAAGAGCTAAGATACAGGCACAGACCACCTCTCCCTAGTCTGAAGAGAGAGAAGGTGTGTTTGAGTTTTTATCTAGTGAGAGCGACACCAGATATTTGGAGCTTGAAGATGCCACAGCCTCGGGTAATAAGGGACACACAGGTTCAGGATCAGCCATAGGTAGTGCTAGCGAGTCTGGTACAAAAATCCTTAAGGTAGATAAGGTATGAAATTATGAGCCCATCCCTATTATCTCAGCCCGTCCTCATTGTCTCGACTTTCAAAAGCAAAAACCCCAAGGTTTGGGAAAATGTGAGATGGTCCATAAAGGGAACTTCCAAAATGTTTCATGAGGAGCTTGCATTGAATGAGAGAGAGTATCTAAGGAGATGTATTTTTGAAGAGGTTGAGATATGGTCGGCATCTTTAGAGGATATGGAAGATATCAAGGAGTTTTACGACCACTATGGGTTTAGTTGGATAAGTCAGCAGTGCGAACCTTACAACCATGTTATTGTTTGTGAGTTTTATGATGCATATGTTGCTACCCTTATAAACTCGTACAAGAAAGGGTAGAATCCAAAGAAGCTTCAACCATTAGACAATGTGAAAGTGAGAGGGGTCGTAATTGAAATTTTAGAGCATACCATCTAGCACTTCATCTACGACCCTAATTACTTGGAACTGGCAGCTCAATCGGAGCTTGAGTTCAGATTAGGGCAGCACAATAGTAAGAACACCCTTGTTGGGTGGCTCACCTTAATTATTACTTATAGAAACCCTCATTGGTTGACTTCCAAAAAGTTGAATATCACGAAGGCATCTCAAAGTATGGAGGGAAAGTTTTGGTAGTCTGTGGTGTGGTAAAGGTTGGTTCCTACATCTACGGGTAATACATTGACTCTGGACTGGGTGATTTTAGTTGCAGCTATCATGTCTTGATTTGATATTATTATAGCTCGCATCATCATAGAAGAACTTAAGGAGCGAGCTTTGTGAACCTTGACTTCTATCTTTTTCACCTTCTTAGTCACCAAGATATGCTAAGTGATTGGGTTACCCACTTATGTGTGGATTGATAGGACATTGCACGTGATAGGATTCCAAGACTACACTTTAATTTGAGATATGGCTAACCATATGGCCATGGGTAAAGTGCACTGTGTTGTATCCAGGAGCATTGTACTTGTTGAGCTGAGTAACGGTGCTCTAGTTGATTCTTTAGTTGTTTTTGATGATGATGTTGCTCCTACCTCAGAACCTTCAGCCGTTGTAGCAGGTCCCTCTACTTTGTTTAATCCTTCATCAGAGCCAGGAACCACCATCCTATTTACTAGTTAGACCTTCAACAAGGTGGCTAAAATGGCAGCACTGCAGATGAGCAGATAAAGCAGTTACCCAATACACATTAATCCATTTATTAGAAAAAAATATTATTACAGCCCTCGAGCCCATCCAGAGTTCTATTTATAATGTGAATGCCCATTTGGACGAGATAGAGATTTGGGTAAATAATCTGTTGTGGAACCTGAGTACACTAGACCTTACTATTATCCTTATCGAGCTTGACAAAGCTCGAGCTGATATTGATTCCATCTAGAAGTGATCGGTCTCAATCGTTCTAGTTATTGAGGTTTCTTCAATTAGAGCCGAGGATGAGGATGACTCTTTTATTGATCTACTAGCACACTCCCCTCTGCATGATCCACTTAAGAGAGCTCGATATAATGATGGTGATGAGCCTCAGGATGAAAAAAAAAAGGAGAAAGGGTAAGAAAGTCCACTAAGAGGGTGATGAGTTGGCACTGACACCTGCTGAGATAGAGAAGAAAAGAAAGAAAATAGGATAGAAAAGCAAAAAGTCATATAATAAAGTAATGCAACAAACTATGGAGGTCTCTCAACAAGCGGAAGAGAAGAGACGTGAGGCCGAGCGAGTTAAATTTGAGGCCATGCGAGATGGCAATTTGTCATGCCTGGCTCCTTTGGGTGCAACACCTTCTTTAGACCCTATTGTGGGAGTGCCCTGTATGGGTGGTGATACTAGTGTTGATGAGAGAACTGCACCTGGAGCGACTATTTCCACCACAGGTGTTATACCATCAGCCTCGTCTACTACACCGGACGCCAGTGCTTAGGTGCTACAGGTATGTCCTCACTAGACTAATAGTTATCTTTTTTTGAGTGCATTGGGGATAATGCACGTTTCTTTTTTGGTGAGGTGGGGGCTATTAGTCCGTGTGTGTTTTGATGAGTGTCTTGGAAAAGTCTGAATAGCCAAGATACTCATATCATGCTGCAATGTTAAATCAGGCGTTGCATAGAAGGCAATCCAATTGATAAGTACCCACGTCCTGGGGGTTTCTAGTAGTGTTCTTTCCCCAAGGACTTTTATTTCTATTGAGCCAGCATGTTTAGGAGTTTTTATGTGTTTGTGAAAGAAAAATAGGAACTTAGTGCAGTTTATGGCATATTTTGAAAGTGATTTTGAAGAAAAAATTAGAGACCACTCCAAATTTTTGTGTTATGTTAACTGTTTTGATAAACTGACCATTATAGATATGTGCATGACATTATGAACATGGATGTGAAAAATAGCTTAAGCTAGGGCATGAACATGATAGTTAGAAATTGGTAGTATGACTCTGTGTCATGTGTGTGAGTTGTTTTTGCATCGTTCTTGCTTTGTGTGCCAATCCAAAACTTGTCCGATTTGTCTTGCCTAGGGTGTAGGATAGTTGGTTAGGAAATAATCATAGGCTATTTTTGAAATTAGTCCACTTAGCCTAAATCACTATCCAAATAAAATCGATATCCCTCGATTCTTGATTTTGAGCCTTAATTAACCTTTTTGGTTGTTAGCCTATTCACTTTCCCCAGTTTTTCTGTGAACCTTTAGTTTAGACCTGGTTCCTCCTTGGTCATTGTGCACCTTAGCTCAGGCAAATCATCTAAGTTGAGGGTGGCTATTGTAAAGGTACATGAGAAGAAGAGTGGGGTACGAAAAGAGTAGATTGGTAATAAAAAGGGAAATAACGGGTGTGGCATGTGCTAAAAGAAATAAAAGGAAAATAAAAGAAAGAAGAAAAGAGAAGAAAAGAAAAAAAGAGAAAGCTGAATTAGAACAAAAAATTGTCACAACCGTCGCAAGTTGAAAAATAAAGAGAGATTAAGAGGAAAAGATTGGTCTAAAAAAGTTGAGTAAGGAAAGCATAGTGTCAAGGAGGGCGTAGTCACTATTTCTAAATACACCCTACCTATCCCCGAACCTACGTTACAAGCTGAGTAAGGTCCTATAATGATCTTATTCCAACTGTTCAAAAACTGAGGCATAGAAAATAAGGACACGCCTATGGTATTGTGCATGCATTGCTTGAACTTATTTATGAGAGTGAGTGTGTTTGTTCTAGTCCCACGATGTTGAATGAGTTACTGTGTGATCGGGACTTCTTTGCGATAAGGGCACTAGAGTAACATTGATAGGTTATTGTTAGGGTAAGTGTCATCTGTATATACTAGCTTTTCTATTTGGTATCATGATGTCATCCATGGATCCGCTTGTGTTGTCTTGATAAAGGGTACACGTGAACTTGTGTTTTTATTGAAACAGAGAAGGTAGTGAAGTTATGAGCTAAACTGTTTGGACCATGTGACTGTTGTAGTTCCTAGTTTTCTTTTGTATAAGCATTGATATAGGATAGTTTTTGTCACTTGAGGACAAGCAATAGTTTTCAGTTGAGGGTGTTGATGTGTCATGGTTTTACGGCACTTTTGATGCTTAAAACTTAGAATTTTTGTATGTTCTTTAGTACTTTTTTAGTAGATATGATGTGTTTTTGTGTGATGTGTAGGAAAATAGAGTCCCCAATAAAAGAGCCGAATTTATGCTAAAAATTGACTAAGTCAGGAATTACGGGTGGAATCATTGCCCGTGGTTCTAGACCACGGACCCGTGTTGCTAATCGTGAAAAGTGACCTGTAGGGTTGCAACTTAAAGGCTAAACCATGAGCCAGCCTAGAAGTCGTGGATCCAAACCATGTACCAGTATTATTACTCGTAGAACTGGGCTTCTGCAGACATGCAAAGTAAAGTGGAAAAACATGAGGCAGTCCACCGGCCATAGTTCCAAACGATAACCTATCCTGTGAGCCATGGATGTGACCTCCTACAGACATGCAAAAAGGAAAGTTGAAACTAAGAGTGGGTCTACTAGCCGTAGTTCTAAACTACGAACCAGTCTTGTTTTCCATAGAAATTTGTCATAGGAGGTGCAATTTTACAGTCCAGAATCACGGGTCAGTTGACAGGCCATAATTGATTTCACGACCCGTGGTTCCATCAGTGAATATTTGCGGCATGAATGTTGACCAAGGCAAACTATGGTTGACTCGAGAGATCCACAAACCATCATTCAAAATGAAGAATCATGTACCAATCCATGATCACTGTCGCGGCTATGTTTTCCTAGTCAACTTAGGACAAGATTTGTTATCTATAAATACTTTTCCTAGGTTTTGTTTTTGAGGTTATGCATTATTTTCTGTCAGAAACAACTTAGAAACACAGTGTATTGTATTGTTCTTGATTTTGGGAGATTAATTCATCTATTGATTCTTGATTATTGATTCTTCTTTGATAATTCAAGATTTTGGATTTGTTTATTTCATCTAGTAAGTATATGATTATGAATCCTTCACCAAATTTTGATTGTTTTCTTATGATCATGAGTAGCTAAATCAACAACTAGGGTTTTGGGAACCATGAAGGTATGGGTGGCAATTTGGCGGGTTGGGTTATATTTGAGCGGGTCAAAATGGATCAAGACAATAAATGGGTCTCGATCCAACCCAAATTTGTTTAGGACAAAACAAGTTCGGTCAAAATGGGTTAGTAAACGGGTCATAACCCAACCCACTCAATTTTAACCAAGTTTTAATTACTTTATTTGTTATTTTATAAGTTTTTAGTACCTAATAAAATTATTTTTTTCTTTATTATAACTATATATATAACATATAAAATCGAAAAAAAGTTTTTTTAAAATATTTTGACAAGATTTCTCAAAAGTCAATTCGGGTTACATATCAACCCATTTTTTAATGGATTGAAATGGGTTGGGTTGAAATGGATAGAGCTAACAAATGGGCGGGTCAATAACCAACCCAAACCTAAATGGGTTGGGCGGGTTGGGTTTGATTTTGCCACTCCTACATGAAGGATTAATAAAAGTAGGAAAAGTACTTTGCAATTTGTCACATCCCAAAATAGGGTCGCGATGGCGCCTACAAAACCTCATATTAGACAAGCCAACACAAGAATGCAGAAGTACAGTAAAACATTTTAAATAATGAAAAGTGAGAGGGAAACATACAAGAAGGAGGCCAATAGTATATATACATACCAACAGTAATAAATATACAAAAATGGCCCTAAAGTGATCGAGAATACAACATATACAAGACCAACTCCGGACCTGGTATCACCGGTATAAGAGCATCTAAAGTACGGAAAAAAATATAGACAGAAATGTAGACGAAAAGCAGTAGAGGATCTCCAAATGTCGGGAGCTCACCACGATCCAAACAGCAGCTGGTAGGAAACAACTGGAGGGTCAACGAGGGTGGCTCGTGCAATGTGTTGCATCAGAAAAAGATACAGAGTGTAGTATGAGTACCACAACAATGGGTACACAGTAGGCATCATAAGCCTACCGAGCTCAGAAAGATAATATATATTACAAGACACAAGAAAGTAAACTAGCTACACGGATCCACCTAAATCTAGTAATCAAAAGAAAAGTAAATGGAGAAAGGGTCCAGAAACGTCCCCCGGACCGACATAAATAGTGGTACTCTCCTTTCTTTCGAACACTAGTGGTTAAGTAGAAAATCTCAAGTTTGAACCAAAAAATCCCATATTTCTTTCATGTCCAAACCATTTGTCATGCAATGCAGTATGATTTATGATGCCAAATCAGAGAATATCATATACTTATGAACAATTAGGGTAAAACACCCTCCAAATAAGACAACTGACCTAGAACTCAGTGTGATCCATGCTATGGCCTTAGGCCCATAGTTACACAATAATGGTAATAAACGAGCTCAAATGGAAAAATAAGCAACAAAAATAAGTAAAAGCACCTACTCTGCCTCTAAAACATTCCTAAATCATTCTAAGGATTTCTAGGATAAACACAACAAATTACAACTCCTAAACTAAGGGTTAACATGATATTGCTATTCTACAGTCCTGAAAATGGCCAAGATAAGCGAAAAACATAATTTAATCCTAATTCTAACCTAAAACATAGACTAGCGTGCATGCAACTCATAACATATCAAACCTAACTAAGCTAGGTCTAAGATAAATAAACTGTAACCTACCTCGGGGCCGAACTACAAGCACGAACCACCACTCATGTGTCTTCTCCTTCCAAATAGCCACTGAATATTGCCACACGATCAAGAGCATAAAGTAGGTATCAAGATGAGAATAATGACACCCATATTGCTATATGGAAATTTCAGGCAGAAAATCGGGATGGAAAATGACCCTCAGGGCCCGCGCAACAAAATAGAAAAAAAATTGACCATTAGGTTTGCAGCGGGTTTATAAACCCATGCCCAAAATTTGAGCGCAAATAGGACTCATTTCGAGGCCCAAAATAGCCTCGAAGTCTACTTTAATTTAAAGGATCACATGCAATTGGGATCAATTTACGTAAAAGAACACAGAAATAAGGCTAGGACAAGTACTAGAATAAAGAGAGAAGGAGAATTACCTCAGGAGAATACAGAATCGACGGGAAAAAGGAAATTTCCTTCTTAGTCGATCTCAATAATGGAGAACAAGGTTGTTGGAATGAAATGAAATGAAAAAGAAACTCTTTTAAAATTGTCAGTGATTGACAGACATGCAGTCATATCAACGCAAGTACAGCAACAGCGCTGCACCCAGACCACCACAGGGGCGGAGGCCAATAAAAACCCCTACCTCGCAGGTGCGGTGAGTAAGCCGCAGGAGCGAGAAATGAAGCACAGGGGTTCCCTTGCAAATATCACCCTGAGCTACCGATGCGGCTGGTGATCGTAGGAGCAGCTGCGCAGATGAGCCCCCAGGCACGCAGGCACTCCACACCAGAACTAGCAGCACCAGCTACAATAATACACCTTAAAATTATCCGATCTCACCCTCAGAATTTATTTAGAACCCCGTGAACACAAACCAGATATGCTACCCTACCGAAAATGGCATTCCGGACTCAATGGAATCAACAAATTCATCAACAGAGATCAGTTTGATAAAAAGTGGGCCCCATGTCTAATAACTAACTTTTAATCAAAAGGAACCCTATAGCCTAAAACGAGTCTGGAAGCCTTGAAACTCGAACCAAAGGTCGCTCTAGCCCAAAGTCAACATTTTAGAGCTAATAGCACTAAAGAAATTTCCATCTGAGGCCGTCTTCTCCGATCGTTGACCAAAGTTAACTCTACAAACTTCAAAAGTTTCAAAATAGGGAAATGGGCTTAAAACACATATGAACTGCCCGAGAACCAAACTGTCAATATCGAAAAGGCTCAAAAATGCAAAAAAAGCATGAAAACCAAGAAAATTACCTAGAGAGTCATTTAATATCCACTACTAAAAGAACTTTCATCCTCGAAAGTTAAAGAAAAGAAGATACTTGAAGGCTCAAAAAGGTGAGGATAGCAGGTCCGCATGTCGGTCTTGATCTTCGAGTAGCCTTCTCGATAGGATGATGCCGCCGCTGAACCTTAACTGACAGAATCTCCGTGGACCTCAACTTCCTAACCTGCCTATCCAAAGTAGCAATTAGCTCCTCCTCAAAGGCTAGAGACTCATCCAACTGAACCAAATTCCACTTAAACACATGAGACTTATCTGAAATATACCGCCACAACATAGAAACATGGAAAATGGGGTGAACACCTGAAAGAGCATAAGGTAAGGCTAGCTCATATGCTACCTCTCTAATGAGATGAAAGATCTTAAATGGCCCAATAAATCTAGGACTGAGCTTGCCCTTCCTCTTGAACATCATCACACCCTTCATGGGCGACACCCGAAGAAACACACGGTCACCAACCATAAACTCGAAGTCTCAAATCCTCCAGTCAGCATAACTGTTCTGCCTACTCTAAGCAGTACAAAGCCTCCCCTGAATAACCCAAACTCTATCCATGGTATCCCAAAGCAATTCAGTACCCCATGGTCTAACCTCGAAAGCATCAAACCAACCCACTAGAGATCTGCACCACCTACCATACAAAGCCTCAAACGAAGCCATCTGAATACTGGAAAGGTAACTATTATTATACGTGAACTCTTCCAAGGCTAAAAACTGGTCCCACTGACCCCCAAAATCAATAACACAGGCCCGCGACATATCTTCCAGAACCTAAATAGTATGCTCCAACTGACCATCAGTCTGCGAGTGAAAAGCAGTGTTAAGCTCAACTCTGGTACCTAACTCTATTAGAATAGACCTCTAGAAGAACGAAGTAAATTGAGTACCACGGTCACAAATAATAGAAACTGGCACCCCATGCAAATGGACAATCTCACGGATATATATTTGAGCCAACCTTCTGGAACTGTAGGAAGTCTGAATCGATAGAAAATGAGCAGACTTCGTCAATCGATAAATGATCACCCATATAGCATCGAATCTCCACAAAGTACGTGGCAAGCCTACCACAAAGTCCATAGCTATCCGCTCCTATTTCCACTCCAAAAAAGGTAGCCTCTTAGTCAAACCACTTGGCCTCTGGTCCTCAAACTTCACCTGCTGACAGTTCAAGCACCTAGACACGAAATCTGAGATATCCCTCTTCATCCCACACCACCAGTAGTTATACCTCAAGTCACGGTACATCTTAACTGCCCCAAGAAAAATGGAATACCTAGATTAATTAGCCTCCTCCAAGATCAACCTGACCATGTCACTAACTATAGGAACACATATACAACCCTCAATCCTCAAAATACCCTTCTGATCTAAGGTTGCCTTCGTATCCTCACCGCTAAACACCTTATCATGAATGATACTCAACCTCACATTATCAAACTGCTATGCTCGAATCTGCTCTAACAAGGAATATCTAGCCTCAACACAAGCAAGAATACAGCCTGACTCAGAAATAACAAGTTTAACCAACCTGTTAGAGAAAGACTATATGTCCAAGGCTAAAGGTTACTCCTCCACTGCTAAGAATGCCAAGTTACCGTACTCACTGCCTTCCATCTCAAGGCGACCGCTACCACGTCTGCCTTGCTCCGGTGATAAAAAAAGGAGATGCCATAGTCCTTTAGCAGCTCCAACCACCTGCGATGCCTCAAATTTAGATCCTTCTAGCTGAAGATGTACTAAAGGCTACAATGTTCAGTAAAGATCTCACAATGCACGCCATATAGATAATGCCTCAAAATCACTAATGCAAAGACTACCACCTCTAACTCCAAGTCATGAATGGGGTAGTTCCTCTTGTGAACCTTCATCTGTCTGGAAGCATAAGCAATAACTCGGCCTTCCAGCATCAATACATAACCCAAACCAATACTAGAAGCATCATAGTACAATTTAAGGCCTTGGCCCTCAATCGGAAGAGCTAGAATCAAAGCTAAAGTAAATAAGGCCTTGAGCTTCAGAAAGCTCACCATACACTCATCGTGCCACTGGAAAGGGACATTTTTCTAAGTTAGTATAGTCAATGGAGATTCTATAGAAGAAAAACCCTCCACAAACCATTTGTAGTAACCTGCCAACTTGACAAAAATGCGAACCTCAGTAGGAGAAGTAGTCCTAGCCCAATCACAAACTGTAGCAATCTTCGTAGGATCCACCATAATCCCTTCTTTGGATACCACGTGCCCCAAGAATGCCACAGACTCAAAACAAAACTCACACTTAGTGAATTTGGCATACAACTAATAATCTCACAAGGTCTAAAGTACAACTCTCAGATGTTGCTTATGCTCTTCTCTACTCCTCGAATACACCAGAATGTCATTAATGAAAATGATAATGACGGAATCCAAGTAGGCTCTGAACACACGGTTCATCAACTCCATAAATACTGCTAGGGCATTGGTCAACCCAAAGGACATGACTAGGAACTCATAATGGCCATATCGAGTCCTAAATGCAGTCTTTGGGATGTCCGCCCTAATCCTCAACTGATGATAACCAGACCTCAAGTCTATCTTAGAGAACATAGTTGCATCCTATAGAAGGTCAACTAGATCATCAATAAGCGGCATTGGATACATGTTCTTAATGATAACCTTATTCAACTGTTTATAGTCAATACACATACGCATGGACCCATCATTCTTCTTCATAACAGAACTGGAGCACCCTACGGAGACACAGTAGGCCTAATGAAAACTCTATTTAACATATCCTGGAGCTGATCCTTAATCTTTCTAACCTCGGCTGGTGCTATATGATATGGAAAAATAGAGATGGGCTGAGCGCCTGGCTCAACATCAATCCCAAAATCAATATCATGATCAGGAGGAAGACCAGATAGATCATAGGGAAATACATCTGAATACTTATAAACCATGGGAATTGACTCAAGTGAAGGTGTGGTGGAACTAGTATCACATACGTAAGCAACATAGGCTAAGCACCACTTCCCAACCAATCATTGGGAGCTTAGGAAAGATATGACTCCCCTTAGCATGTGGCTATTGGCACCATTCCATACTATATGAGGAATACCAGGCATCCATAGAGTAATGGTCTACGCGAAGCAATCCAAGACCACATGGTAGGGAGAAAGAAAATCCATGCCCAAAATCACATTGAAATCAACCATATCTAGCACAACCAAGTCTACCCACGTGTCATACCCCAGCATAGTCACCACACAAGCTCGGTATACATGATCCACTACTAAAGAATCTCCTACTGGGGTAGCTACATGCAAAGGCACAGGTCAATAACTCACAAGCATACTCCAGATGGGTAGCATAATAAGTAGACACATAGGAGAATATAGACCCCAGATCAAATAGAGCAGAAGCTGACTAATAGCAAATAGAGATCGTACTTGTGATAACAGCATCTGAAGCCTCAGCCTCTGGATAGACTAGAAATGCATACATGTGGCTCCGACCGCCACGACCACTTGATCTACCAGATTGAGGACCACATCTAGTACCCTGAAAACTATCGTTACTACTATGTGCACCGTCTTTGGCCAATGTTACTACAGCCGTGACGGCCTAAACTAGCTGATTATGTCACTTGTAGTGTTGTGCTGAAGGACATTCTCTCGTAAAGTGGCCCAATTCGCCAGACTCATAACAACCCTGACCAACTGTACCCTACTCTGATGACCCGGTTGAATCAGAACGACTACCATGGCCTAAGAACCTAAAACAAGCACCTCTCAAAGTCTGAAAAACACCCTGACTACTCTGACCCTCAGTAATCTGTAATGTCGCCTGAACAGGCTAGCTCAGCTGAAAATGTTGTTGGTGCTGACCTCTACCAAAGAAGCCTCTACCTCCAGATGATGGACTGTTGTAACTACCTTGATGGCGGGGCATCTTATCGCTTCCCCCTTAGGCCTCGCAAAGTACACCCTTAATAGTGCAGGCATAATCCACCATCTCTAGGAAGGACTGGCCTGACGCTACCATACCCTCTGTAGCCAAATAGAGATATAAAGTCAAACTGGTAGGCAGAATTATGTTGGCACCTAGCCAATTCATGGAAATGGACCTCATACTCTAATATAGACATGGAGACCTGATCCAACCTGGTGAACTCATCCATCAACCGCTCTCTTAAACTACCCGGTACATAATTCTCCAAGAAAGCTGCAGACTATTGTGCCCAAGTAAGCAGAGGTGACTTGGCTGGTCTGCAAGCTATATACGACCTCCACCACTATTTTGCTAGACCATGTAGCTGAAACACGGTGTAATCTGCTCCGTGCGACTCGACCAACCCAAGGTTATGCAACCTCTCCCTGGAAACTAGTTAGAAACTCATGCGCATCCTCCTTAGGAGCACCAGAAAACCTTGGGAAACCCAACCTCAGAAATCTACCAAGCATCTTCTGCTTCTTAGAAGTCATAATAGGCCTAGCTGGAATAGGCAGAATAACAGTAGGAACTGGAAATACCTCCAATCGAGGAGCCACTGTAGTAGGATGTGCTCCTGAACCCTGTGTCATTACCTAGGCTTAAGTTTAAGCCTCGTTCCTAATATGAGAACCAATCGGAGTACCGGGCAAAGCTGCTGGCTGTGACATACCCTCAAGAAACCCAAGCAGGTGAACCAATATATCTTGTAGTACTGTGTAGCCACAAAACCTACCACGGGATGGGCTGGACCTATGCCTTTCGGCTCATATTGTACCCCCTCAATCTCAATATCTAGTTCTGGCGATGGTAACCTAGCATGGGCCTAAGATGGCACCATATCGCATCCCCTACATCGACCTCTACCCCTTCCCCTAGCTGGGGCTCTAACGGTAGCTACAGGGGCCTCGTTCTCACCTGTTGTTGATCTTGTTCAAACCATCTGAGAAAGAGTGAAACAAAAGATATTAAGAAGTTGATAAGGTCATGAACACATGATAAGGAATCAAACAAGATGGAGTCTTTCCTAGGATTGCCATATAGCCCTCCGCAGATAGGAGATGGATGTCATTGTACTGATCTACGAGGCTCTACTAGACATTTTTCTCTTGTACTGGTGAGACTTTTTAACCTAAAGCTCTGATACCACTTTGTCATGTCCTAAAACTGGTCTGTAATGGTGCCTACGTAACCCCCCAGTAGGCAAGCCAACCTAAGAATGCAGAAGTACAGAAAAACATTTTAAATAACGAAAAGTGGGAGGAAACATACAAGAAGGTATCCAATAGTATATAGACATACCAACAGTAATAAATATACAAAAATGGCCCCAATGTGACAGAGAAGACAACATATATAAGACCAATCTCAGACCAGGTGTCACCGATATTAGAGCATTTAAAGTATGGGATAACACTATACAATAAGTGTTGTCTATCCAAAAGACAAAAGTATAGATAGAAATATAGATGGAAAGTAGTAGAGGATATTCAAATGTCGGGAGCTCACCATGATATGAACAGCATCTTGCCACGAATGACTGGAGGGTCAACGAGGGTGGCTCGTACTAGGTGCTGCATCAGAAAAAGATGTAGAGTGTAGTATGAGTACCAAAACAATGGGTACCCAGTAGGTATCATAAGTCATCCGAGCTCAGAAAGATAATATATCTTACAAGACACAAGAAAGTAAACTAGCTACATGGATCCACCTAAATCTAGTTATCAAAAGAAAAGCAAATGGAGAAAGGGTCCAAAAATGTCCCTCGGACTGGCATAAACAGTAGTACTCTCCTTTTTCAAAAACTAATAGTTAAGTAGAAAATCTCAAGTTTGAATCTAATATCCCATATTTCTCTCATTTCCAAACCATTTGTCATGCAATTCAGTATGAGATATGATGTCAAATCAGATAATATTATATACTTATAAACATCCAGGGTAAAACATTCTCAAAAGAAGACAACTGACCTGGAACTCCCTCTGATCCACACTGTGGCCTCAGGACCACAGTTACACAATAATGTTAATAAATGAGTGGAAATGGTAAAATAAGAAAGAAAAATAAGTAAAAGCACCTATTCTGCCTCTAAAACCTCCCTAAATAATTCTAAGGATTTCTAGGCTAGCCACAGCAAATTACAGCTCCTAAACTAAGGGTAAACATGATATTGTTATTCTAAAATCCCAAAAATAGCCAAAGATATGTGAAAAACATGATTTAAGCCTAATTCTAACCTAAAACCTAGTCTAGCATTCATGCAACTCATAACATATAAAACCTAACTAAGCCAGGTGTAAGATAAATAAATTATAACCTACCTCGAGGACAAACTATAAGAACGAATTGTTCCTAGTATGCCTTCCCCTTCTGAATAGCCTCGGACTGCTGCCCCGCTATCAAGAATATAAACTAGTTGTCAATACAAGATGAATGACACCCATATTACTATACAAAAATTTTGAGTTGAAAATCGGGTCAAAATTATATTTGAAACTAGCTTATAAACCCATGCCCAAAATTTGAGCACGAACGTGACTCATTTCAGGGCCCAAAACAGCCCCGAAGTCCACTTTAATTTGAAGGATCGCATACAACTGGGATTAATTTATAGAAAGGGACACCAAAATAAGTCTAGGACAAGTACTAGAATGAAGAGGGAAGGAGAATTACCTCAGGAGAATGTAGAATCAAGGGGGAAAAGGAAATTTCCTTCTTAGCCGAGCTCAATAATGGAGAACAAGGTTGTTGAAATAAAGTGAAATAAAGAATAAACTCTTTTAAAATAGTCAGCGATCGATGCACCTGCGATTATATCAATGTAGGTTTAGTGACACCATTGTGCCCAGACCACCACAGGGGCAGAGGTCAACAAAAAATCCCAACCCAATAGGTGCGATGAATAAGCCGCAGGGGCGGGAAATGAAGCACAGGTGTGCCCCTGCCAATGTCACCCAAAGCCACAGGTACGGATGGTGACCACAAGGATGGTTGCACAGGTGCACCCCCAGGCACGCAGGCACGCCACACCAGAACCAACAGTACTAGTTGCAATAACACACCTCAAAATTCTCTGATCGCACCCTCGAGATTTATTCAGAATCCCCTGAACACTAACCAGATATGCTACCCTACCAAAAATGGCATTCCAGGCTCAATATAATTGAAAAAATCCCCAACATAGATCGTTTTGATAAAAAGTGGGCCCTACGCCCGATAACCAATTTTTAACCAAAAGGAACTCTATAGCCCAAAATGAGTCAAGAAGCCTCGAGACCCAAACTAAAGGTCCCTCTAGCCTAAAGTCAATGTTCCAGAGCTAACACAACAGACAAAATTTCCATCCGAGACTGTGTTCTTCAATTGTTGACCAAACTCAACTCTACCATCTTTAAGAGTTTCAAAATAGGAAAATGGGCTTGAAATACAAACAAACTGCTTGAGAACCAAATTGTCAGTCCCGGTAAGTCATAAATAATCTGTAGCTACTGTAGGAAAGCTCAAAATGTAGAAAAAGCATGAAAATCAAGAAAATAACCTAGAGGGTCATTACCAATTGTAGGATGGTATTTGTCCATGTATTATTTTTCCCTCTTCTTTCATTACTTTGTAATGGTTGCAAATGTTACCTTATTCTTACTTGCTGGATAAAACGGGCAACGAATAGGAAAAGGGATTATACAACAAATATTTTAGGCTAGCAACCATTATCTAATAGCTTGACCTTGTCCAGGAATAACTAATTTGGGATCAAAGGTAAGGGTTAATAAAGCATATACCCTTAGACGGATGAAGTTGCATGGTAAAATTCTTCTATCTAGGGGACTAACCATTTAGTTGAACTTAACTTACCAATCTTTCATGTTGAGCACCAGAATAGATTGCTAGTACCGAGTCTTACTAGGTTATGAACTCATGGAGAACACAACCCTAATCCATTCTCTCTCTGAATTACAACAATATTAATACTTGTTGTGACTTGGTTACAAATAATTTACAAACATTTCTTGTTACATAATTTTTCCCCTCTTTCAAAAATAAAATACTAATACCACGAATAACCGCATTGACCTAGATTCTAACCATATTCCTCGTGAGATCGACCCTAACCTTGATTTGGTTCTATATTTGAACAGCAATTGCTATATACTTATTCTTGGAGGTGTAATTTGGGCGTATCAAGGTTCTACTTCTAACTCTTTTCTACTTCTCAAGGTGACTACATTAACCATTTTTTTTGGATTCTTCTCTCTATCACTAAGTAATTCCCCTTCAGGTCTCACATTTAATGTTGCAGCTAGCTGGCCCAATTGTAGTTACATGTCTGCAAAAGCTTTCTTATTGATCACCTATTTAGCTTGTTCATATTGTTAGGTCTAAGCTACAAACTTCTTAAACATTTCTTCAAGTGAACTACTCACTTGAGTATTAGGTTTTGTAAATGACTTCTTTTGATTACCTCACCAAGAAATATTTGGGTGATTTTTGTGGTTCTATTTGTAGCCATTATCTTGATATCCTATTCCACACTTTTGTTGCCCAACATAAAATACAGATTCTGGATTTAGAGGAAAATCTAAATAGGTGTGGTTTTCACCATATAACTCACATATAATACTGACTAATTGAACCTTTTGAACTTGACTTGAGCTTTGGGATGTTAGACACTTCTTCCCTTCATTGGTAAGTTGCCTAATTTTATCCCTTATGGCTGTAACTTTATCTAACTCTAGCTTTCCTTCTCTTTTTATGAAGTTTAGAACAACACTCTACTCGACTCTTGATAATCTCTATTACCTACAGACATAAGTTTGAGCAGTGCTTTAATTTCATCATAGCTCTTAGATAATATTTGCCCTTGAGTTGTAGCATCTAGAAATGACTAAGAGTCTGGTCTCAGTCCTTCAATGAAGTTGTGGCCAATGATCTCCTTAGGCTGATGATGATGAGGTAAATATATAAGATACCCCTTATACCTTTCCCATGCATGTGGCAATGATTCAGCATCTTTCTGCACAAAGACATATATTCTTTATCTTAACTCTTTAGTTCTTCTTGAAGAGAAGAATCAATTCAGGAACTTTTCTGATAATCCATCCCAAGTAGTGATTGAACCTGTTGGCTCATTCTGCAACCATTGCTTTGCTCCCCAATAAGTGAAAAGGGTAACAAAGTCATCTTAACATACTCATCCGACATGTTTTAGTAGTGAAAGTTATCACTTAAATCCATAAATTTTGGCAAGTGCTTGTGTGGATCTTCATGTAATTTACCCAAAAAATTGGCAAGTATTATGCACTAGCCGTATAGTTCCTTCTTTCAGTTAAAAGTTACCTATAATTTTGGGATTGACTATTACCTTGTAGGCATTCTCTTGATTTGGCCTAAAGAAGTTGAGCATGGGGACCCGTCCCTATGCCCTAATAGGTTGTTGTACTTTATACAAATTCAAGTTTGGATTAGTTCGTCTCCCATAGTTCTGAATCATCTAGCAGTTCTTTCAATTTAAGGATCAAATGGAATGAAGACACTACCATGACTACGAGTATTTGGCATACACTACCTCAAACCTGTAATGTAACAAAAACAACAACTAAAAGTAAAAACTGAACAGATTTATAAAAACTCAAAATAGTATATCAATTTCTAAGAAATTCCCCAGCAACGATGCAAAAAACTTGTTGCGTTCTTTTGCACACGCAAGTGTACACAATGTGACAAGTAATATAGGACTAGTAAGTCCATATATTAATCCCACGGGGAATTGACGAATTGATAACTACAATAAATTCCTATTTTAACTATTCAGTGAGTAAACATGAGATAATAAAGAGTATTAACTACTAATATTGTAAAAACAAAGACTTAAGAAAATTTCAAGTTATTTTGTGATTTTAGAGATGACTAATGATCCAGGGTTGTGGACTTAGAACAATCCAGTTGAGCTATCGGTTAACAAGTTTAATTGACTTCCTGAGTTATTAGTTACGAGTTAATAATTGTGATGTTGAACATCTTTCTAAATTGCCTCTACGCCTACTCGACTATTCCTAATGCCTATATTCCTATGATCATCCGTCAATAGTGAAGCGCATGTAATTTCCTTCCAGTACCAACTAAGCAAGGCTAACGAGTATATTTCTATCTACATTAACGAATAGTTCCCCCCTTTAGAGGTCACAACTAAGCTCTGCATTTTCTTATTGTGAATGTAAGTTAACTATTCCTAGTCCAACTTACGAACCATAGATAGTGTTTGGGAAGCTAGATAATCAATAATTAAGAGAAAAAAGATATAAGCAACTCAATAATGGAAATTCAATCAAACTATATTAAATTTAAAACATCAATATTCATGTTCATCTATAACCCTAGATACAATGAGTTTAGCTACTAAAGAATTGATTACAAAAGCAAGAATTCATGAATAGAACATGTTTCAATCATTAAAATAGAAAAAAAAAGGGAAAACCTAGATAGAAAACCCTCGTTCTTTATCTCCTGTTTGTTTTCTCTCAATGTATTAGTTCTCTCCCCTAAAGTTTTGATTAAAAGTAGTATATATAGGGTTTTAGGGGGGTTTCCAATTAGTTCTGGATCAAAAGGATCGAACTAGGCCAAAATAGACTTGGAATTAGCCTGTTGTGGTGCCTAATGCGGCACCCAGTGCAAAAACTATAGGCTTGTGAGACAGCTTACATGCCCACACTACCCAAATGTGCTACGAGGGTGCCTAGGGGACCTTCGTAGTGCATTTTTTGCCTTTTTCATTGTTTCACCTCCATTAAGCCTTCGTCTTGATCTATTATCCATCGACATGCTCTAGATCATAATCCTTAGCTCTTACTCAGACTTCAAAGATTCAATATTACTCCATTATTCTCTAAATCCATGCAAAATCCTTCATTCTTTATCCCACACATCAAGACAAGCTACGTAAGTATATTTTATATAAAGTAAGTTTAAAAGTGTATTAAGACAAGTAAAATGTGAGGCACACTATAGCTTAAAATTATGACTTTTAGCATCAAATTACACTTCCATCTGCTCTAAACTTCATAGAGTAAAATTCTTGCTCTGGACCATGGTGCCCTACCTATTAAAAGGCTATGGGGACCGCGGTGCCCTCAGGTCATTCTAGTTGGAAAATTTTACACTTTGTTCTATTAAGGGTGTTTTTGTCCTACCTTTATTATATACTCTATACCCATGACTTAAAATCTTTTTTATCTGAGGAAAAAACTATTAAAGAATTGTTACACTTTTTTCCTCTCTTCCCTCCTCAACTCAAAACAACAAGGGTTTCTATAAAGTTACGCTCAAAAGCTCAAGGAAAGCAATCTTTTAAGTTCCTTCTCCAAAGCTCTAGCATCTTCTAAGGTATGTAAGACTAACCTTCATATGTGAAAACCCAATTCTTCCTCACGAATGTATTCTTCTTATTCTAGTCCTTCTACGAAAGAGATAGGGTTTTAATCTAATTATCAAGTCTTAGTTTTTTTAAAATCTTAATGAAGTTTCCATGATTTCTCTACAAAAGAATTTGAGTTCTAGAAATATGCCCTATCTTATGTTTATGAAATTTATCTCAGGTTTATGAAATTTTCCTCATGTTTTTGAAAATCTATATCATGTTTATGAAACATTTCTCGTGAATACTTACAAGTTCACCTTATGAATTTTGCTATGATTTTGAAAAGAATATTTTTGTCTTAAAAACCTAGACTCATGATTTTCATAAGATTTAGAGCACATGGCTCACTAGCAGTATTATCATATGATTTATAGGATAAGGATCACCAGTATGACATTTGTATGATTTTGAGCCAAGGCTCCATAGCATGATAGAACAACAAGATTCTCAGTTTATCTTAAAAAATTACATTATAAGCATATTGTATGTATTTTGGAGGAATATTGTTCATCGAGAAGGTTGTTAGTTAAGATGACACGTGCACCAAAAGTATGTGTGCAGGTGTAGGATAGGATTGTGTTCTAGGTTCAGGCACCTCCTCTTTAAGTCCCTGGTAAGGGATCAGTAAGGATCGACAATTCAGTTCACTTATGCCCTATGCCCTGGTAGGGCATAGGACGGTGCTCCAATAAGGCGATGATTGGACATCTGAGCTCACATGGTGTATGTTGATTGTACGAAACTCCCCAACATGAAACTTAGTATTTTCAAGAAATATAATTTTGGCACAAGGCCTCCAGCTTTAAGAAAAGTTTTCTTAAAGCTTAAAGTTTTCATTTAAAATGTTTTCTTTCAGTTATACTCATTATTCAGATATTCAGTTATACTCACGATTCATATATTCAGTTAACTTATAATTCAGCTATTCAGTTACCCTATGACCCAGTATTCAGTTGCATTGTGATTTAGATAATCAGAGTGTCTTATATCTCATTATCCAGTTATCTCATGATCTTGACATATATCATATCCATATCTCAGTTGCTCAGCTATATCAAAAAGTATTTTTGTTTCATTTCAACTATTTACATACAATACATTTCATGTACTAACGCCATTTAGCACTGCATCTTTTTATGATGCAAACTCAAGTAATCAGGCTAGTAACCAGACGCTCCATTAGACTTCATCTCCTCAGCTAGTGGTGAGTCCTCCTTGCTTCAAGAGGACTTGTACTGATGTCTGTTCAGTTTTGTTTTGTTTTTCTAAATAAAGTTAGACTGGGGGCTTTGTAACGATAGACAATTTTTTAGTCTTGTAATCAGAGGCTTCAAAGACAGTTAGTTAATCAGTCAAGTCAGATACATGTTTAGATTTCAGTTTGACTTTAAGTTATTTTTATAAAAGTATATTTCTTTGTCTTAAATTTGAATATATTATATGCTTTTAGTGCTTTCGCTTATCTTTCAATCCCAGTTCTAGTAGTACGCCAAACCAAAAATACGCTCGAGTCAGTAGTGTCTCTGAGTGTCGGTCTTGCCCAGAGTGTAGGCTCAGGGGGTGACATTGCTAATGGTTTTGTTAATTTGCAGTAGTTCAATAGCACCACATGCCTTAGCGACGGTTTAAAGGACAATCAAATGTGGTTCATCAACTATGGTTTTACTTGCAAACATAAAATCAACTGAAGGATTAAAAATATCTTGGGATAATTAATATTGCCAAGGCCCCATGGTAAACACAAAACTGTTTAGCCTAAAATCTGATTATTAGAAAAACCAGTTAAATTTATTTGAATGAGGTCTTTCGCAACGAAACTAATCCAAGTTAGTTCTGAATATTTCTTACGGGAGGTTTGAAGCAAAAAAAAATTATGACAAAACAAAACAGTAATAAATAATCGAAACAATTGAGAGAAAAGAGAGAGAAAATCTTATTTGATCACCTGGATTGTTCAACAGAATGCTTCGAGTGATCAACGTGAATGCATGAAGCAACTATTAGATTGTAAATGAACACATATCAGTCAGGTTATATTTTTTTGAGAGTTTTCCATGGGCACAAATCAAAGATTGAAGGGTTATATTTAGGTTTGACCAGCTAGCTAAGTAACTCCCCTAACCCTAGGAACATTGTACCGTTGCTAGAGTGAAGATCGCGTATTCTGAAATGGTATAAGTTATGATCCTTCGAATATTAAGGTGCATGGTTATCTCTAACTGTCAATCTCCGGGTGTGAAATCTGTCTTCCTAATTTGCTGGTATGTTGCGTGTGTCCGGAAGAGATCTAAGGTTTGATTGATCAATAACCTGTCCACACACTATTCTGACTTTCAATACACAATCATCGAGACCCTTTCGTTCGTACCGATTTGATCCCTTGTAGCCACGTGTGTTCATTAATAGGCTCGTTGCATTTAGACTAATACAATAATCAAACAATAACATATTGTGTGTAATCATACAAGTGCAGTCTTGAGAAGGTAGGATGTACGTAGACCTTATCCCTACCTTTATGGGATAGAGAGACTATTTTTGATAGACCCTCGGCTCAAATGAAGTGTAATCAAAACAGGATTACAAGAAGACCAATACAATAACCATATGTAGATATCAAAATTTTGTGGGACTCTACAAGATGAGTCCAAATTTCTGTTAGGATTTCTTTCGTGGAGGCTACTCTACCCAAAATCCTAGCTTGGAGCCTACTCTACCCTAAGTCTTAGTTCACGCCTATATAAGGGGTAACATAATCCCTTGTAGAGGTATCTGAAAACCCCACAAAATCTTGGGTAATTCATAAGGAGATCAAGATGTGACTCTTTCATGGAGATCAAATAAATTTCAAGGAGGTCAAAATCATCCTATGTTTGAAAAATACGCTACTAACCATCCTTGAATCATGGAGAATATCTAGGAGAGAAGAATCAAGGGAGGAACATAATTGTACCCACATTGTTTATCAATAAAAATTTGTTTCTTCATATTTTATTTGTGATTGTAATTTCTTTTCTATCACTTAAAAATTTATTGCAAACAAATTGGCTCCCCAGTGGGACCAAATCTGCCCTTCATCTCTTCTTTCACAAGTCAGATCTGGAAATTTAGAGCTACAAAACTGCAAAGATGAAAATTACTTCAAGCTTTGTCTTTGAATTTCATCAGGTCGACACTTCGACAAGTATTGAAGTAGGGGGCATTTGTAGACATCAAATTTTTTTGGAACTCTACAAGATGAGTCCAAATTTTTGTTAGGTTTCTTTCTTGGAGGCTACTCTACCCAAAACCTTAGTTTGGAGGCTACTCTACCCTAAGTCCTAGTTCACGCCTATATAAGGGGTAACATAATCCCTTGTAGAGGCATCTCGAAATCCAACAAAATCTTCGGTAATTCATAAAGATATCAAGATGTGACTCTTTCATGGAGATCAAATAAATTTCAAGGAGGTCAAAATCATCCTATGTTCAAAAAATACGCTACTAACGGCCCTTGAATCATGGAGAATATCTAGGAGTGAAGAATTAAGGGAGGAACAGAATTGTACCAACATGTTTATCAATAAAAATCTGTTTCTTCCTGTTTTATTTGTGATTGTAATTTCTTTTCTATCACTTTAAAATTTATTGCAAATACCATAATAAAGGAAAAATATAGTTTTATTAGGTACTGAAAAATTACATAAGAATAGACAAAAAAATTAAAACTTGACGGGTTATGACCCGCTTTTTTTAGCTCATTTAATCCTAAGTAACTTTTGGATGGATTACGTAACTAATTTTGACTCGCTCAAATACAACCTAACCCGTCAATTTTGATTTCACACTCCTGACCCTAGGTGAAACTCATGCTCGGAGGGTCAGTGCTGCGGAGGGGTGGGATATGGGGTAGTCACTGTACTCGTTCAACACAAGCCTCAGCGGTCTTAACTAAATAAAGACCTTTGGTCATCATGACAAATACTCCCTCCGTTTTAATTTGTTTGACCTACTTTTTATTTTAGTCCGTTTTAAAAAGAATGACCCTTTTCCTTTTTAGTAACTTTTTAATTTCAACTTTTCACATGGCATGTTTAAGATCACAAGATTAAAGGGCATTTTGGTACATTCGACATATCTTTAGTTTAAGACCACAAGATTCAAAAGTTTTTTTTATTTTCTTAAACTCCGTGCCAAGTCAAAATAGGTCAATCAATTTAAAAAGGAGGGAGTAGCCAGTAATAATATTCTTTTTCTCTACATATAATTATTGTAAGATCAAAAGGATTCATTTTCAGAAAATTGCTAACAAAGTCATCTAAATCAGTTAGTAAATGGTAGTTGAATGTCACGACCCAACTTCTCGGTCATGATGGCACCTATAACCCCCGGTAAGTGAACCAATCCCCGTAGCCCAGAACAGTTAGTAATGGGCTACTATCTAACAAATAAGAGAACAAGACGAAGAGAACAGATAAAAGGACTATAAATATATACATATGCGGAAACTAAACCAAACCCCAAGACCTGGTATCATAGTACTGTAATGACCCTTCCGGTCATTTCCACGTATAAGTTATGAAGTCAAGCAAATCGACAAAAGTTATCGTAAGTTCTTTAACAAATTTCCTGAACTTTGGGTAAAATGTCTCTGGGCTTTTATCCTAATATATAAAGAGTTAGAAGTCCCCCGAAATACCAAATCGTAGGTCTACGAATCTAGTTTCCAACGCACAAAACCTCACGTCCAACTGATCTCGGAGTAAAAAGTTATGACTGTTTTACCGCGGACTGTCTGGCAGAAAACGGGTCGCGAAACGGGTCGGGTTAAACTCGATTTAAGCCTCAACTTCACGTTTTAAAACGCCATTTCAGTTCCGAAACAGTGATAAAACATAAGGGAGGATCCCTAGAGAATTCTTGAGTATCAAAATCGTGCGTTGGTGAATTACGAGCCTAAGCTTAAGAATTTTATTAGCATCGCGCGTGTAATTGAAAATATTTTATTTAAAAGTTGAATTTGGTAAAAATTATATTATTATTACCTTTCCAAAATATTTTAAAGGTTTATGAAAAATATTTTTGTTACGATATAATTGTATATGTATTTATTTTATAAAGTTTTTATACATTGTAATATTTTAACGGAGATAGTAAATTTAGTGGTGTTGAAATTTATTACTATAATATAGTAAGTTCTATTCGAAATAATTTTCTAATGATTATGGTATATTCAAAAATTATATTTATTTTACCATGAATTTATTCAATACCCGAGTACGTACGTAGCGGGAATCCACCTATCATTAATTAGATAAGGGGAGGTGTGGTGTTGACACACACACCCCCACGTGGAAGCCAACTGGTGTGGTAGGCAATTGCTGCCAAGCTTAAATCATTTGGAGCAAATTGCAAAGGCAATTGCTGCCAACTTACTTAATACATTCTAAAGAATGTAAATTGCACTGATCACAATTGTGCACAATTAATTCAACCATGCGCAAATAAAGATTTTTTGAGGGAAAAATTATATTGACGCAATATTTGTTCTCAAAGAAAAAGAAGATCAATTATCTACGCCAAGTTATTCAAGCCCGAGTTCAAGTTTGATTTCGTTTCGGAGCTTCTTTTCGGAGAGGTTCGAGCTTGTCATCGGACGACATGTAGGTTACGGTTTATTTTCCCTAGACCCCGCATATATAGAATAAAATTGTATTAATGGGCATCCTTGGGTTGGTTTATTAGGTTGGTACCACAGACCTCGACCGTTTTATTCATGTCCGCCTACTTTTGTTCCTCCGTTGCTTGTAGTGTTTGCCGATATATTTTATTTACCCTTGCAGTCCTGTGAGGCCTTGTTGACGTCTGGAACATAGAAGGTGGGATTTTGGGAATGTCCGCGAGTCCCGGGCATAAAATTATCCTTCTAGGCTGGTTATGCTTGTTGAGTAGCTGTGGGCCTGTGCAGGGTCGATAGGTTGATTGTGAGCTGCTGGGCAGCTATTGTGTGTGATCATATCATTTCCATGCATATAAAGAGGTTTATCCATGTTCTACTATGGTTTTGGCTTCGGGCCTACTGGCACTATTTTCTAAACCTTGCATGGCCC
>QJPP01002335.1:0-40449 GCA_003996215.1 Jaltomata sinuosa | reverse complement strand
ATTCTCCAACATGATCACTGTAAATAGTCAAAATAAAATACCTTACTTCTCTATGTACTTTTCTACAGAAAATTTCAAAGTTACCAAAAGCTTCATTTTTGTGAGTAAGAAAAATAACCTAAGTAAATCTGGAGTAGTCATCAACAATAACGAAAGCATATCTTTTTCAACCGATGCTGGCAGTTCTGGTAGGACCAAAAAGATTTACGAGAAGAAGTTGGAGAGGCTTGGAAGAGCTCATGGTATCCTTGACTTTAAAGGAGGTTCGAGTCTGTTTTCCAAGTTTACATGCATCAAAAATGTGATCCTTTACAAACTTCAGCTTAGGCAGACTAGTAACTAATTCAATTCTAGATAGTTTCTCAAGAGCATGCATGCTAGCATAGCCAATCTTTCTATGCCATAACCAAGGATCAAAGGATAAATCAGTAAGACAAGTTAGAGTAGGTAAATTAATATTATTTAAAACATAGATATTCTCAACCCGATCACCAACAAGGATGATGTTCTTTGCCACATTGTTAATTATACATCTGATAGCATTGAAGAGCACATTGAATCCTGCATCACAGAGTTGACTGATTCTGAGTAAATTGTGCTTGAGACCATCAACTAGATATATTTTGGTTAGATCACATGTTAAGATGATTTTTATTGATCCAACTCCTATTACTTATCGTTTAGTGTTATCTCCAAATTTTACATGACAACCATCAAAATCTTTCAAAGATTTAAAATTCTCTTTCTTTCCCATCATAAGTCTGGAACACCCACTGTCTATTACCCACATGCCTTTTTTGTAGGCCTTTTTGGTATGTTCCTATAAAATAAAGAGATTAGTTTCTTTTAGGTACCCAAGTGTTCTTGGGTCCTTGATGGTTAGAATTAATATCTTTAGGCCTCCAAATCCATTTTTCAGAGGAGTATCCTCTACAGTTAAAGGATTTGTGACCAACTTTGCCACATGAAAAACATGTAGGTTTACAAAAAAAATATAGAAGAATTAGCAGAGTAAAAGGATTTAAAAGATGAGCCAGGTGAATGATTACTAAGGGTTTTATTAGGCGATTTAAAAGATAACTGATCCATGACTTGGTGACTTATGGATGCCATAAAGTTGCATCTTGATTTCACCAAGTTCTTTTTCAAGCAAGTCAACTTTAATATGACTTGCCTCTAGAAGAATTTGTCAGTCTTTCTTTTCTTGAACAAGATTATTATATTCGTCAATTACTTTTTGATATCATCCATAACCATGTCAAGAGAGGCTTGTATGTTAGATCAGTTTGGATAGATAGAGTGAATTACCTCACTTGGTTACCCAATAGCCATGAAACAGATATTTGCAGTTTTAGTTTGCTCATCAACTGTCATTTCTTCATTACTCAAGCTCTAAAATTGTTATTGCTCCATTAGGCACTTTTCTTGAGCTCGGGACAGTTAGGCTTGATATGTCCAGGTTTGCCACAGTAGTAGTAGTGTTCTTTATTCTTTTGATATTCATTACCTTTGAAGTTTTGTTGTGGTTTCTGCCTTTGTCTTAGCATATGTCTGACCCCACGATTTATAAGGGTCATACCTTCACTGTTGATTTCTTCAATTTCCCCTTCATTTTCCAGTGCCACGACAGTGAATGCTACTATTTTCTTTCTTTCCTCCTTGTTGTACCTATTAATATAATTTTTTTCATAGGCCATGATATTACCTTGTAGTTCATCATAAGTCATCCGTTGTAGATCTCCATCTTCAAGGATGGCAGCCTTAGTTTCCCATGCTTTGGGGAGATTTCTAATGAGCTTCCTGACTGGTAACCCATTTGAGTAGTCATTCCCAGAGACTTCATTTTACTAAATTTTTTACTAAATCTTGAGAACATAGATTTCATGTAACATCCGAAATTCGAACTAGTATTTAAACTACGAAAATCTGAATTTTTACATTTTTCTAGATTCCACGGGTACGTGCCATGGGTCGTGGTAGGCACAACGGCCCATATGACCGGTTGTGAAACTAACAACCCTATAGCTTTTTCCCCTCTATCCCAATGGGAAGCCGCCACGACCATCGCAAGTCTGATGGGCCATGGGGAACTCACCATGGGAAATATCCAGTGACCCAAGCCCAACTCCACTTAGTCTCAATATGCGGTCACCATGGTCGTCGCAAGCCTAACGGGCCATTGGAACCCGTCGTGGGAAGATCCCTGATAACGCTCAAATTACACTTCTAATTAAAGAAGCGTAAGCGATCGTTGTCAAGTAAAGAACCCAAACAAAGGTTGGGGTCGAATCCCACAGAGAATATGGTGAAGATTAAGACTTTAGTGAATTATGTGACTAGTTGTCAATCGTTTCCAATAAATAAAAAGGGGGGTTTTGAAATCAACGTGAACAAAAGCAACAATAATGTAAGAGAATAATCAGTAGGATAGAATGAACTAGGGATGGGTTCACCATGGCATTGTAAGAATGTCGATTCTAGGCTTAACCGGGTTCTTTCTATATGCGTGTCACGATGTGATTGCGTCAATTGTATCGTCTAAACGTCTCTCGACCAAATAAACAAATTTCCTTTTCTATTCTCTCGACCTCGAAAAGATGTGCTTTTTAGCTCTCAATCCTAACATCAAGTAGTTTAATCCAGTTACGGCATTAATCATTAGACGAGAGTTAGTAGTCTCGAATCCTTGTTATTAATCAAGTTTTCCCGGTTTTAATCTCTTTACTCAAGCAAATTAAACCTAGGCATGTTCTAATGTTTGCAACTACTAGAAAACGTGACATAAAGTATGATCAACAACGTGACTACATGTAAATTGAGCCCAACGACCCGGAATCTAAATCGCTACGTTTGCCATGGCTCCCACAACCCTAGTTGCGGGAGTTTTAGTTACTCATGCTCGAAGAAGAAGAGAAAATAGTTGTATTCATAATAAAGGGAAGAAAAGTCTTACAATATAATGAAACAATCAATTTTCCAATATCCAAGAGCAAGAAATCCCAAGAACTCACGAACGAATCAAGAACACGAGTTCAATACAAATGAACCGTGTTGTTTTCTCTCAAAAATAACTAAAACGTGTTTTAAACTAATGGGTGAATGATAAATAAAATAAACCTATCATAGGGTATTTATAGGAGTAATAGAAGCCAAATCCAAAACGGGCTAGGAATCCCCAAAACGCGTGCAGCCGCTAGAAGCTACTGCCTTAACTTGACGGCCAGGCTGATGGACCGTCAAGCCAGTGACGGACCATCGCCTGGACCGTCACTGTTAACCAGTGGTGCCACCTCCTTTGCTGCCTCCATGCGACGGTCTCTGTGATGGACCGTCACATGTGTGACGGACCGTCACTCAGGCCGTCACTCTTAGGCAGAATCCTCTTTTTCTCGTATTTCCGTTTGTTTCCGTGTTTGTTTTCATTTCCTACAAATACAACATAAAAACATCAAAAACAACAACAGTTTCTTGAAAACGCACGATTGTTCTTAGTAAAAAGGAGTCGAAAGTGACGTAAAATGGCGTCACATCAACACCCTCAACTTAAAACGTTCACTTGTCCTCAAGCAACATGACATAAAAACAATACTACGACTCAACTAAGAAACAACTCATGTCTATAGCAACTCATGGTCATTCAAAACTTATTCAATTAAAGAAAGCTCCCTCGTAGCACACGAATGTATGAAACACTAACTTGCAAGGATCCAAACATGTCATTCCGATATGATAGAATATTATGCATACACACACGCAGCTATCCTAACAATCAATAGACAATATAGACATCTTGGTGCCCTCATCACAAAGAAATCCCACACACAAAATTTGGGACTAGGTAAGCGCTCACACTCACAAACCATTTCAAACAATGCACATGCGATACCATAGGCTTGCCCTTACTATTCTATTTCGGTTCTTCAGAAAGCTACTCAGGATCACTACAGGACTTGTTTAGGCTTGTAATGAGGCTTCGGGTGCAGGTAGGATACATTTAGGGGTTAGTGACTAAACCCTCCTTGGAACTACCGACATCTTACCACATAACGTTACTTTGTCCATCCTTATTCACCTCTTTATTTCCTTCTTTCTAGCTACAGGTGCGGCCTCTATATTTTGACAATTCTTTTTATTACTTTTTCAATCTTTTTCACTTCTTTTTATTTTTCTTTTCTTAGGCACACACCCGGACTTTTCATTCTATTCACAACCAACCATCTCCATCCTTTTTTTCTTATCATTCACCTTTGTAGTAGCCACCATCAACTTAAGCTGATTGCCTGCGTTGAGGTGCACAATGTCCAAGCAGGACCAGGGCTAAAACAGGGTTTACCTCTATAGTAGCCACCCTCAACTTAGGCTGATTGCCTGCGTTGAGGTGCACAATGTCCAAGGAAGGACCAGGGCCAAAATAGGGATTCAAAATTAAACGGGAATGGTGACAGGTTATTGAAAGAATAAGGTCAATTATGGCTCAAACAGGGATCAAGGGATTATTTATATTTGGACGGTCTTTTAGGTTAAGTGGACTGCACATAAAAAGGGCCTGTGATCCTTTCCTAAGCAACTAACTTCAAACTTAACTAAATAGACCGGGCAAGTTCTAGATGCATGCACAGAGTAAGAATTTATGACAATAATCTCACACGCTATTGGCACCAAGAAACTATATCGCTACAAACCATCGAACAACCGCTCGGCTTAAGCATACTCATTCTAATCATAATCACACAATGACATTCAAGGATCCAGACAGTCAGTCGTTTCAACATAAGCTCAATACCAGAAATTTTTTTTACAGGGGCGCTACTTTGATAAGAAATCGCATGCTTTGCTATAGACAATAAAAAAAAATTAAAACAACAACCTAAACATGCCGGTTCTACTAGATAGCACACCGGAGGGAAAAGAAATCGGCAACAAAAACCCTCGGTGGTGACTCACAGGTTCCCCAACACCCTCAACTTAGACTCATGCATTGTCCCCAATGCATATATGCGAAAGCTAAAAACTGTGAGAATAAAGGAATACCTGTGAAGTCGATATGACTCAAATTCCGGAATGATGTTGGAGACCGCCAGGGTCTCCAAAACACGAGAACTCGATGGAGTGTGGCGTTCCAGCTTTCTCTTTGGGCTCCGTCGCTAGTCGCGACAACTTCTTCGCTCTTTCTTTGTAGATTCTCTTGCGGTGTTTTCGTTTTCTAGATTTAATTTCACCGCCTTCCTCTACATGTTTACGCTCTCGCACCATACTTCTTACAACAGCTAGAGTCTCGACCAAACTCTTCTCCTCAAGGTGCACATCCGCAGGAGGTTCCTCAATGGCATTGATGACCGCGACCACCCTCATGTCACTTGGTTGCTTTATCAATTTAGACACATCGAACTTGACCACTTCATTGTTCAATCGGAAGGTCAGTTCATTTTTCTCCATGTCAACCAATGCTCTTGCTGTGGCTAGCAATGGTCGTCCCAAGATTATGGGAACTTCGAAATCCACTTTGCAATCCAAGATCACAAAGTCGGCCGGGAATATAAGCTTACCAATCTTGACCAGCACATCAGACAATATCCCTATGGGTCGCTTTACCGAACGGTCCGCCATCATCACTCTCATGGACGTTGGTTTAGGAGCTCCCAAACCCAATTTTTCATACACTGCTAGCGGCATCAAATTGATACTAGCACCAAGATCACACATAGCTCTTCCGAAGTTGAGCTTCCCGATAGTACATGGAATCGTGAACGCACCTGGATCTCCTTTTTTTTCCACTAATGATCTAGAGGAAATAGCGCTGCAGTGATGGAGGTTGTCTTCCGGCTCAAAACTTACCGTCCTCTTCTTTGTAATCAAGTCCTTCATGAACTTGGCATACCCGGGCATTTGTTCCAGCGCTTCCACCAATGGTATGTTTACTGAAATTTGCTTCAGCATGGTCATGAAGTTCAGGAACTTACCATCGTCAGCTTTCTTCTTCAACCACTGGGGGAAAGGAGGTGGGTGTCGAAACATCATAGTTGGAAGCTTTTCAGCTTCCTTGCGTTTCTCTGCGGGCTTTGGAGTTTCCTCCTCTACCGCCTCTTCATCATCCACAACATTACCTTGAGTTTGAACTACCGGATGTGATTCCGGTAACGTTCTACCACTTCTGGTCATGATCGCCATACAGCTTGCGTCATTCCTCGGATGAGTGGTGTCACTCAGCAAGGTACCCGTTTTCCTTGGGTTTAGAGACGCCGAGATGTGACCCACTTGCTGCTCTAATTGCTTGATCGCGGTGGAATGTGACTCCACTGCCTGACTCAATGTCGATAACTCAGTCCTCATCTCATTCACCCCAGAGTCAGTCGATTCCACCTTCAGTAGCATCTTCGCCATCATGCTCTCTAGCTTGGCTGTCCCTGTCTCAGTGTTGGCTCTGTCCCGGTTACCAGGTGGTACATACAACCCACCTCTATCAGTGTTTGGCCTCCAATTTCCCTGGTCGCGATCTCTGTAACCATCTTTCTCATAGTGGTTGTCTCTCTGGTAGTTCCGACCTTGGTTTCCCTGGCCATTGGCCTGGAAACCCCCCAAGTAATTGGCCTCCTCAGTCTCTATGCCTTGGGAACCCATAGCTTGTACCTTCTCTATACTTCCTGACGTCAAGTGCCTTGTCAGGAGATCCAACTGTGTTTTCAGGTGTGCCATGTCTTGGTCGCGCTCTTCTTCTTTCCTACGCTGCTCAGCTGACATACCAACTGTATAGGTGCTAGCTGCAACCTCTGAATCTCGTGTGTGCCAGGCCCTGTTGGTCTTGGTGAGCCTGTCTAAAATAGCTGTGGCGTCGGCAAAAGTGCGACCCATAAACGCTCCACCTGCTGCGTTGTCCAATGTTGGCTTGGTAGCCGAATTTAGTGCCCTGTAGAATGTCTGCATCAAGAATTCGTTGTTCAGCTGATGGTTGGGGCACTGTGTCGGCTTCTTCTTAAATCGCAACCACGTCTCGTGCAGTACTTCGTGCGGTTGCTGCCTGAAGTTGCTAATCTCGTCCCTCAACTGTATCATCTGAGAGGGAGGAAAGAACCTTTCTAGGAAAGCTCCTCTCAACTCTCCCCACGTTGCGATAGAGTCGGGGGTCAATTCTGTCAACCACAACGCTGCCTCATCAGACAGAGACAACGGAAACAACCTGAGACTGATCGCTGTCTGACTCACTCCTGGCAGTTCGAACGACTTGCAGATGCCCACGAAATTCATCAAGTGCTGGTTTGGATCATCACCAGCAACACCGCGGAACACTCCTCTCAAGTTCAGCAACTGAATCATCGTGCTAGTGATGTTGAACTTGGCTCCGGGCGGTAGCGGTGGAACAATAATGGCGCCCGTCGCGCCAGCTCCATCTAAATCAAGCTCCTCATCATTCCGTACACCATCGTCCTGCAGACCACCAGCATTCGGATTTTGTTGGGCCTGCAGTTCCGCAGCGATCCTCGCTGCGTCTAATTGTGCGGCCATATTCCGCCTCAATGTTCTCGCAAGTTCGGGGTCGTAAGGTAAAATTTGTTCCCCCGAACCTCTGGTACTTGGCATGCACAACCTGTACCCTGTCCAAAAACAAAAACAACAAACAAAAATAAAAGCAGGAAATTATGACTAAAAGTCAACTAAACACACCAGACTTAATCAAAAACCGTACTCCCCGGCAACAGCGCCACTTTTTGATAACACTCAAATTACACTTCTAATTAAAGAAGCGTAAGCGATCGTTGTCAAGTAAAGAACCCAAACAAAGGTTGGGGTCGAATCCCACAGAGAATATGGTGAAGATTAAGACTTTAGTGAATTATGTGACTAGTTGTCAATCGTTTCCAATAAATAAAAAGGGGGGTTTTGAAATCAACGTGAACAAAAGCAACAATAATGTAAGAGAATAATCAGTAGGAGAGAATGAACTAGGGATGGGTTCACCATGGCATTGTAACAATGTCGATTCTAGGCTTAACCGGGTTCTTTCTATATGCGTGTCACGATGTGATTGCGTCAATTGTATCGTCTAAACGTCTCTCGACCAAATAAACAAATTTCCTTTTCTATTCTCTCGACCTCGAAAAGATGTGCTTTTTAGCTTTCAATCCTAACATCAAGTAGCTTAATCCAGTTACGGCATTAATCATTAGACGAGAGTTAGTAGTCTCGAATCCTTGTTGTTAATCAAGTTTTCCCGGTTTTAATCTCTTTACTCAAGCAAATTAAACCTAGGCATGTTCTAATGTTTGCAACCACTAGAAAACGTGACATAAAGTATGATTAACAACGTGACTACATGTAAATTGAACCCAACGCTACCCGGAATCTAAATCGATACGTTTGCCATGGCTCCCACAACCCTAGTTGCGGGAGTTTTAGTTACTCATGCTCGAAGAAGAAGAGAAAATAATTGTATTCATAATAAAGGGAAGAAAAGTCTTACAATATAATGAAACAATCAATCTTCCAATATCCAAGAACAAGAAATACCAAGAACTCACGAACGAATCAAGAATACGAGTTCAATAAAAATGAACCGTGTTGTTTTCTCTCAAAAATAACTAAAACGTGTTTTAAACTAATGGGTGAATTATATTTAAAATAAACCTATCATAGGGTATTTATAGGAGTAATAGAAGCCAAATACAAAATGGGCTAGGAATCCCCAAAACGCGTGCAGCGGCTAGAAGCTACTGCCTTAACTTGACGGCCAGGCTGACGGACCGTCAAGCCAGTGACGGACCGTCGCCTGGACCGTCACTGTTAACCAGTGGTGCCACCTCCTTTGCTGCCTCCATGCGACGGTCTCTGTGATGGACCGTCACATGTGTGATGGACCGTCACTCAGGCCGTCACTCTTAGGCAGAATCCTCTTTTTCTCGTATTTCCGTTTGTTTCCGTGTTTGTTTCCATTTCCTACAAATACAACATAAAAACATCAAAAACAACAACGGTTGCTTGAAAACGCACGATTGTTCTTAGTAAAAAGGAGTCGAAAGTGACGTAAAATGGCGTCACATCAATCCCAGATGCCTAGTCAGTCGACCCTATTCCCGATGGCCACCAGTGATGGGCCATGGATGTTGCGATGGGTCATCAGACAACTCGTCCGGTGGCAATTTTCTTAAACTTTTTTTTTTATGGCAGCAGCATTCCAATTTTTTCCCACACCTATAAGTCCTAAACCATATCGTTTTAGGCCTAGTTTGAGAGGTTTTATCCTAGTTTAGTCAATCATTTCTTCATTCTCACAATTCTGAACTCAGAAATAGGGGAAAATGAGATATATTTTTTCAAGCTCAAGGTCTAGGGTTCTTCCCCAATTCTCCATCTTCAAGCTTAATTTAGGGAAGTCTTCAAGTTCAGGTATGTGGATATTTAATAAGGGTTTTCTTTCACCCTTATACCCAAAACCTCAATTTTTAATTTAAATTTATGAATTTACAAAACTAGGGTTCTTACCTAAATTATGAAATTCTTGTGAATTTTAGTTTATTAGTATCAATACATGATTTCTAATCCTAAATACATGATTTCTAATCCTAAATACATGATTTAACATGAGTTTCTATAATTATTTCTTACACTTATGACTTGAGAAGAAATTTAGCATGATTTGATATCATTATATGTTTTCAAGCAAAATTGTCATGTTCAGATAACATGACCTCAAGTTTCAAGAATTATGCTTTTATGAACAGTATGATATCCAGATATGTCCACATGATTTATGAACAGTTTTGACATCCAAATATGTCTACATGATTTATGAACAGTTTTAATATCCAGATATGTCACATGTATGTATGAGCTATATAGTATGTTTTGGGAGTAGTATTTAGCACCAAGCTGACGAGAATTCCAGTTTACCCAAGTCTAAAACTACGTTGTCAGCATAGATTATTTAGACCAATGGGCACACAATAAAGGTTCCACTCTAAACATGGTTTGTACCCTGGTAAGGTATAGATAGCTCTGCCAACTAGGGTATAGAAAATGGATTTCATATATCTCACATGGTTTATATTGGTTTCGAGAATCTCTCACAGAAATGGTTTTAAGCATATGAATGCATTTGACTCATTGTTTACAAGTTCCTGACTTACTACTTATGACTTATGTTTATAAGCATATTTTCAGCCTATGATATTGCATGAGTCATTACTTTACAAATTTTACAACTATTACATGATTTCATCTTTAAGTATGTTTTGAGCATTGTTTTACAATGATACATGCATAGATCTCACATACTTAGTACATTTCACAGTACTAATCACATACTTTATTGTGATGCATCTTATCATGATGTAGATACAGGCACTCGCTGATCTTAGGCATATTTATATACCTAAGTGTTGTTATCCTTGCACGTTTATCTTAGTTTTGAGGATAACTTGATGTGCCATTGAGGTATTTAGTATGTAAAGGGTGTACTTTGTGGCTAACGTACTTGTTTATAGTGTTTGGGTAGCCTTTGGAACAAATAATGAGTTAAAAAGATCAATTAGAGTTTAGACGAGGAAACTAGCTTTGCTAGCTTGAGCTATGCCTATTCTAGCGCACTTTGATTGACTCTACATTGTATTTGGACTTACATGTGTTGTGAGCTTTTGTAGTAGACCTTTGGAGGAGTTATGCAAGCTAATTTAAGCCTACAAAAATGCTACAAACCATTGGGACACAAAATAAGGTGGAAGGATTGCATTGGAGGAAACAATGGGACGTCAAGAACCACCCCCGTGCCACGTAGGCTAGCCTCTGCTATAGGCAGCATGAAACAAAGGTGGGCAGCTGTGTGGATGCAATTTCCAGTGGCCTGGCATGTTGGAAGCGTTCCATAGCAGTGGATTAGGGCTATGAGTAGCGTGACATGTTGCCTAGTCCCTGCGATGGGCAGCGTGCCACGGACCTTGTTCCCAGCGAGTGTATTTTGTCTCACACTATAAATAGGACACTTGGTTTCAATTGTAAACATCTTTGGACGACTTTGGATTGCAAAAACACAAGGAGAAGGCTGCCTTATGGTTCTTATTCTCTTCTTTTTCTTTACTTAATTATTGTATGAACTACAACACTTTTGTAATCGCGAATTAGATTATGAGTGGCTAAACACCCTCTTTCTAGGGTTGAGGCTACAACATGATTGCTTGATTATGGATATTTAGTTGGTTTATTGTTTATCATGTCTTGTGATTGTTCTTATGTTCTTAGTATAACTATTGTAAAGCATCATGAACTTTAGGATATGACCAAGACTCAAAACAAATTGACTATAGGAGTTAAGAGACGGAATGAAGAACGTAGGAGGTGTGGATCATATCTTTTGTTGTTAGTTAGCAACTGTGAAGTATGATTTGCGGTTAGGATAGGGATATACCTAAACGCTCGACTTGGTTAATAAAATGAGAAGAATGTTGAATGCATCCAAGTTAAAGACTCACATTCTCGCTCAACGATGTAGTTGTGAGATTAATTTGGATAGATGACTTAGAGGATGACCATTCTCGGGTTACAATATCAACCCCGTAAACCAACGTTCACGATAAACATTAACACCGGCTATGAACCATAGTCAAGCATGATTGTGTAGTAATTGCCTCGACTCTGGATTTCTCCATATATTGTTTATAATCCGAAGTTTCACATCATCGTTATTTCTAGTATTTTAGTTATAAAACAAAGTTCAACTCTTTGTTACAAATCGTGTTTGTTTAACTTCAAAAATATTAATTAAGATTAGATTGTTTGATAAGAACAAGTCCCTGTGGGATCGATGTTCGGCTTTCAAGAGCCACCTTATTACTTGCACGACCATGTACAATTACGTGTGCGCTTAGGACGCAACAAGTTTTTGGCGTCGTTGCTGGGGACTTGAAAATTAGCAACCGTCTGATTTTTTGTTTTTACTATTTTATTCTATAAGTGCTAACAACTTGTTCTTAGCTAATGAACTTGTAGGTACAAGTTATAATATTGGGAAAGCTGTCACTGGTTGACCCACTTCCTGAACCTGAGCAACACTTGCAATAAGCGTTGAGAGAAGCAACACTTCTCGAGCAAAACTGGCAAGTTCAACCGGCTGAGACTATTCTTGTAGTTATGGCGGAGGAACCACCACCAGCTCGTAGGATAGTACGGAAAGTGGCAATCCCACTCATAATTATTGTGACCTCCTGCATTCAGAAAATAGCCGCATGATGTAGATTTGAACTAAAGCAAAAGATGGTGCAATTGTTGCACACGAGAGGGCAATTTACAAGCTTCTCACATAACGATCCACATGTTCATCTACAGAACTTTTGGAGATTAGTGGCACTGTCATCCCTGTAAGAGTCTCCATAGACTATGTGAGGCTCACGCTTTTCCCATTATCACTATTGGGAGAAGCAAAGAAATGGTTAAAGGCAGAACCTTAAAATTCGATCACAACATGGGATGATTTAGCAAAGAAGTTCCTCATCCGATTCTTCCCATCAGGAAAAACTGCGAAGTTGAGGAGTGAGATTCTAAGCTTCAAGCAGAAACCAGACGAGAATCTCTATCATGCATGGAAGAGATTTAAGTCTCTTCTATAGGATTGCCGGCATCACTAGCAGACTAATGAGGTATTAGCTTACACTTTTGTTGAAAGTCTTAATCATAATACAAATATTCTGCTAGACTCGGCGGCAGGTGGTCAAGCTTTAAAGAAGACATATGATGAGCTATACACTCACCTCAACCATATAGCACTAGGGAATCCAGAGTGGAATGGTGATATGTCCAGAAATATGGTGAAGAAAGATGCAAGTATGATTGAGTTAGATAGTGTCACCGCTCTAGCAGCACAGTTGGCCAGTTTTCAGACTCAAATGATAGCTTAGTTCAATAAGCTGAGTGCAACTCAACCTCAGGCTCAGGTTAATGCAGTGCAGCAGGTTCAGACTTAGTGCAAAACTTGCAGTCTGAGTGGTCATTCAACAGACTTATGTGGAGCAAATCTGGAGTCGGTAAACTTTCTAGGTAATGCACAGAAAGGAAATTTAAACTATGGGAATGCCTATAATCGAAATTGGCAGGGTCAGCCCAATTACTCTTGGGGAAGTAATCAAGTGCAACCGCAGCAAGTTACGCAATATAACACTAAGGCCTGCAATATTGAGGACATGTTGAAGAAGATCATGTCTAATTAAGAACAGATTATTGCAGAGCAAACAAAGATGGCGGCTGACATGAAAAATTAGCAATTAGCCACTAAGACATTAGAAGTGCAAATGGGATAGCTAGCTCAGGCACAGAATACGAGACCTCAAGGGGGTTTGCCTAGTGATACAGAAAAGCTGAAGCAAGTGATGGCAATCTCCTTGAGGAGTGGTAGAGATCTGATTGATGCACGTCCAAAGAAAAATCATGAGGTACAAGAAGAGTTGATCACTTTCAGGCAGGTAGAGAAGCAGGCTGAGTCTAAGGAAGCTAGTAAAAAGGGGAAGTCTGAGTACCCTAATGAGAATCTAATTGAACAACCTCGCAACAGGCAACCACCACCCTTCCCACAGAGGCTTAAGAAAGCAACGGAAGATGCCTATTTTAAGAAGTTCTTTGACATATTCATAGAACTTCACATTAACCTTCCTTTATTAGATATTTTGTAGGGAATGCCTAAGTATGCAAATTACTTGAAGGATATGGTGGAGAAGAAAATAAGTCTAGCAGATATTGAGACTGTGGCACTTACTGAGGAGTGTAGTTCAGTGGTGATGAGCAAGATGCCCAAAAAGCTCAAGGATCCTGGGAGTTTCACCCACCCTATACAAATTGGTGAAAGTGATGTGGTCCAGGATTTGAGTGATTTAGGGGCAAGCATCAATTTTATGCCCTTATTATTATTTAAAACTTTTGGGTTGGGGAAGCCAAGGCCCTTCTCAGTTGTGCTACAGATGGCGGATAGAACCAGAGTGGTCCCCCAAGGAATCATAGAGGATATTCTCATCAAGGTTGGTAAGTTCATTATTCTTACTGACTTTATTGTTCTTGATTATGATGTAGATGAAAGGGTACCAATTATATTGGGATGTCCATTCTTAGCAACCGATGGAGAACTGCTTGATGTGAGAGAGGGCACGCTCAAGATGAGGCTGAATGATAAAGAGGTGACCTTCAGAGTGTGCACAGCACTCAACACACCCTCACACTACAAGGATTTATGCATGATCACAGCTATGGAAGTGGATGAGTGTGGGGTGGAGAAGACCGTACCTCTAATTACCTCTTCAGACTCTCTCATTGAGCTTCCCAAGTTTCCACGAGAGCCTAAACCTGAAGAACTTGAGGGAGATGCTAAGAAGGTGAATGTGAGAAAGGCCCCAGACCTCGAGCATGAGCACCCAAGAAATATGAAAAGAAGAAGAAGATGGGCCCCGAGCAGGAGGAAGAGGATGAGAGAATGGGACTAATAGTTGTGATTTGGGTCGTGTCGCGATAGTAAATCAGGCGCCTCTTAGGAGGCAACCCAAGTTAAGGTAGTATTTTTATTCTTTTTAGTTTTTCTTTAGTATCACTTTTGGTGTTGTTTTTGTATTATGTCAACAGGTTGAAGGGAAGTCTGAGTACTTGAGATCTGAGATAAGAAGCATGGAAAACACTAAGTGTGGGGTTCGGACCCCTTTGATGGACACGATGCTACTAGCTAGGCCTAGAGGCCTCAGGGAGTATTTCTAGCTATACTTTTAATTTATACTTTGGGGACAAAGTATGGTTTTAAGTGTAGGGTGGGAATCTTCCAATTTGTTTAGGGTGAAGTGCGCTGTAGGGTGTCTATTTTTATTTATTTGCAAGGTGTTGATTAAATTGAAAAAATTATAAAAAGATTTTATCTTTGTTGGTTTATTTTCTGTTTGGTCTATTTAGTAGAAGCACACTTCACCCACCCCTCGATTTTTCTTTTCAGTTCTTTTCTGGGGGGAAGCCCTTTGAACCCAGTATCCCTTTTGATTTTTAGGAGTAAATTTAATTTTTTTGTTTTTAGGAGTAATTAGAGATGCTCTTGCTAGGTGCTACACATGATTACTTGTTGCAAGTTGATTTTGAATTCTATGGCATGATTTGAATAATTGAATGACTACTGTGAGACACCTAAGGCTCTTTTATGTGACTCTTGTATGACGTTGGCTTAAATGTGAATTTATGTGATTGCTTGGCTAAGAGCCTATAGGTAGCCTACTGGATTTGAATATGTGCCATGTGTGAGTGAGGATTTTGTTATTCCATGATTGCATTTTGGTGTCAAGAACTTTTCTCGTGTGTTTGCAAAGCAAAATAAAGAATGTTGAGTTTAGGAGATGATATAGGAAATTCTTGGATAGCCATGTTTTATACCCTCTCTATCTACCCTTGTGCATAACTTTTGATAGCCCCATTGAGCCTTTAGCCTATTCTTTTGTAGCCTCATGTATAGCTTATTCCTTTTCTTTCAATTGCCCGGAATTTGATCCTAAACTCCTAAGCGCTTTAGTTGAGAAATTAAGATGTTAAGAAGTGTCAAAGTGAGAAACAAAAAGCAGCAAAGCCCCAAGGAAATAGATTTTGGTATGTTGAAAAGGTTTATATATTGTTGGTAGGGAGTAATGAAGTTGAAAAGATAAATTGTTCAAAATAAGTGATTCATGTATCCATAGCAAATACTATCTACTAAAGATGTGTAAGTGAGATTAAAAAGATGGGGCAAGACAAAGAAAGTTGGGAAGATAATACTGGTGTAAAATAGGTTGGTTAGAGATGAGATTAAATGAAAAACGTGATGTATCAAAGCGCTTAAGGAAGATAGTCACTATTCTTGACCAAAGAGTTCCTACCCATCCCTCAGCCTACATTACAACCCTTAAAGTCCTACTTGATCTTGATCGTTGACATTCTAACATTAGTGGAATACTACACTACGGGCAAGCCTATGGTTCATCTTATGTGACATGTGAATTCTTTGTGAGAGTGAGCAGAATTTGATTCTTACACCCATTCGTGTGATTTGTGTGAGAAAATATCAGTAACTCTCTGGTGGTGAGGGCACTTGTTTAATGATAGATAGGTGACTTATATGATATCTTTGTTGAGTAATGTGCATGAGTTGGCCAACTGAGTAGAGTCAATTCTTGAGGCTAGGAAGTCTTAGAGTGGTATTCATGTGATTCTAGTTGTTAGATGTCGTGCCGAACGTAGAACGTGCTATTCATGTGGTCATTGTAGTTCTAGCTTGAGTATCTTAGTTTTGATAGAGTGTCTTAGTGTTAATGGAGTCTTCCTAAAGTGTGATTAGTGTAAAGAGTTGTTCGAGGACAAACAAGGCTTTAAGTGTGGGGTGGTGATCTTAGGCGTATTTATACACCTAAGTGTCGTTATCCTTGCACATTTATCTTAGTTTTGAGGATAACTTGAAGTGCCATTAATGTATTTAGTGTGTAAAGGGTCTACTTTGTGGCTAACGCACTTGTTTATAGTGTTTGGGTAGCATTTGGAACAAATAATGAGTTAAAAAGATTAATTAGAGTTTAGACGAGGAAACTAGTTTTGCTAGCTTCGACTATGCCTATTCTAGCGCACTTTGATTGACTCTACATTGAATTTGGACTTAGGTGTGTTGTGCACTCTTGTAGGAGACCTTTGGAGGAATTATGGAAGATAATTGAAGCATACAAACATACTACAAACCATTGGGACACAAAACAAGGTGGAAGGATTGCGTTGGAGGAGAAAATGGGACATCAAGAACCACCCCCGTGCCACGGAGGCTAGCCTCTGCTATGGGCAGCATGACACGGAGGTGGGAAGCTGTGTGGCTGCAATTTCCAGTGTCCTGGTGCATTGGCAGCATGCCACGGCAGTGGCTTAGGCTTATGAGCAGCGTGACATGATGCCTAGTCCGCGTGATGGGCAGCGTGCCACGGACCTTGTTCCCGGCGAGTGTATTTTGTCTCACACTATAAATAGGACACTTGGTTTCAATTATAAACATCTTTGGACGACTTTGGATTTCAAAAACACAAGGACAAGGCTGCCTTATGGTTCTTATTCTCTTCTTTTTCTTTACTTAATTCTTGTATGAACTACAACACTTTTGTAATCGCGAATTAGATTATGAGTGGCTAAACACCCTCTTTCTAGGGTTGAGGATATAACCTGATTGCTTGATTATGGATATTTAGTTGGTTTATTGTTTATCATATCTTGTGATTGTTCATATGTTCTTATTATAACTATTCTAAAGTGTCATAAACTTTAGGATACAACCAAGTCTCAAAATGAATTGACCATAGGAGTTAAGAGACGGAATGAAGAACTTAGGAGGTGTGGATCATATCTTTTGTTGTTAGTTAGCAATTGTGAAGTATGATTTGTAGTTAGGATAGAGATATAACTAAATTCCCCACTTAGTTAATAAAATAGGAAGAATATTGAATGCATCCAAGTTAAAGATTCACATTCCCTCTTAACGATGTAATTGTGAGATTAATTTAGATAGATGACTTAGAGGATGACCATTCCTGGGTTACAATATCAACCCCGTAAACCAACGGTCACGATAAACATTAACACCGGCTATGAACCATAGTCAAGCCTGATTGTGTAGTAATTTCCTCGACCCTGGATTTCTCCAAATATTGTTTACAATCCGAAGTTTCACATCATCGTTAATTCTAGTATTTTAGTTATAAAACAAAGTTCAACTCTTAGTTACAAATCGCATTTGATCAACTTCGATAGTATTAATTAAGATTAGATTATTTGCTAAGCACAATTCCTTGTGGGATCGATATTCGGCTCGCAAGATCCACCTTATTACTTGCATGTCCACGTACACTTGCGTGTGCGCTTGGGATGCAACACGTTTTTGGAGCTGTTGCTGGGGACTTGAAAATTAGCAACCGTCTGATTTTGGTTTTTTTTTTAATTTTGTTCTATAAGTGCTAACAACTTGATCTTAGCTACTGAACTTGGAGGTACAAGTTATAATCTTGGGCAAGCTGGCAAGGAATAAGTAACTGGTTGACCCACGTCCTGAACTTGATCAACACTTGCACCAAGCGTTGAGAGAAGTAGCACTTCTCGAGCAAAATTGGCAAGTTCAACCGGCTGAGACTATTCTTGCAGTTATGGTGGAGGAACCACCACCACCTCGTAGGAAAGTGCGCAAAGTGGAAATCCCACTCACAACTAATGTGACCTTCTGCATTCAAAATCCAGCCGCAGGAGGCAGATGTAATACCCCAGAACTTCCACGCCCAAACTAAGCTCAGAAAACCAGTAGAAAATAAAAATTTCAGAAAAAAATCAAGCTTCGAGGAACCACGGTTCAAGACCATGGACCGTAGTTTGGAACCACGGTCTGTCGTCTCAAACCGTAGTCCCAAATCCAGTAGACCCCCTGTTCAAGTCTCAGGAACCACGAGTTAGACCACAGACCGTAGTTTGGAACCATGATCCGTCCTGTCACTCGTGGTTTCCCTTAATCAAAGGACCATCAGTTCAGGGCTCAGGGACCACAAGTCAGACCACGGGCTATAGTCCAGGTCCAGGGATCGTCCTATTGACTCGTGGAACCAGAACCTCAGAGACCCTTAGCCCTTGTCCCAGGAATCATGGGTCACATGATGAACCATCTTCATGGAGTATGGTCTATCCTGTGGAGTCGTAATTCATGAGACCAGAGAACCCCTAAAACTCCTAGGTATGACCACGACTCAGTTATCGGTCTGTCGTCTAGGAGTACGGCCCGTCATTTTGAGTCGTGATCCTTGAGTCGCAATTTCGATAGTTTTTCTTTTAAATTTCCCAGGGGTATTCTGGACTTTTCCTACCTCTTTTAAAGCCTAAGCTACGACGTTTTGACTACTTTAAGCCTAGTTAATTAGCCACAAACTACCTAAAACATCTATTCTCCTAAATTCTTCAACCTTAGAAAGAAAACAAGAGAAAGAGGCGACAATTTTCTCCCTAAAACAAGCAGAGGTCTTCATCAAGTTCAGCCCCATAAATCCAAGGATTTCTCCGTAGATTTCTTCACCAGGTATGTGGTATTTCACTAGTGGGTTCCTTTCACCCATTAGGTCCCTAGATTCCAGTCAGTCTTCAGTTTTCTCCATGAATTGTTCAGACCTAGGGTTCCAAAATATTAGGGATTTATTGAAATTCAGTTCCTACAACCTCTATGGTATTGACTACATGTTTCTTGGAGAATTAGTATAGTTCTATGTACAATGTTCAGAAACCCTAGTTTGTATACTTACAGTACTTCATGAATCAAGATTACTAGGCAGATTAGTTATATGCTCATGCGTCAGAATTTGAATGCCATATCCCTCAGTATATTTATGTTGCATTCTCAGTTGATTTCCAGTATTTTGAGCTATCCATCATTTCAGTACATTGTTGCTTATATTCAGTTGGGAGTAGACTTAGTACCGAGAAGACGAGGGGATGAAGGTTTAGCTGTCAGTTTAGGCTAAGACCTTTAGTAGCAGTCCCCAAGTCCCAGAACTATGGCGCCACCGTAGGTTTAGAGGAGTCAGCTGTCAGAAAAGGTTGTACCTCCTTGTCCCTCGTGGACATCAGTATTGGATCCACATTAGACTTGTTCGTACCCTTGGAAAGGTATGAACACCCTTCCATCCAGGGTTACAGGTTGGCCCTATAGTTAGCTCAGCTTGGGGTATGTTGGTTAACAGTATCTCCCACAGTCAGATTCATATGCATTGACCATGTATTAAGTATATATTTATATATTTCAATAATCAACTCAGCATGTTATATCTTCATGATTTGTACTTGGTCATCGCATCCAGTTTAGCTTTCAGTTATGTTCCAGTATATCTTTTTATATGCTCAGTTATTATGTTGTTCAGCTTAGCCTATATCTCGCATGCTAAGTACATTCAACGTACTAATGCATACTTTTGTTCTACATCATTTTATGATGTAGGTTTAGGCGCTCAGCATCCAGACCGCTCTTAGTTCGACTTCCAATCTGTACTCAGCAGTTCAGTGGTGAGTCTCCAGTAGTTCGAGGACGAGAGACATGCTTATATCTTAAGTATTTACTTTTAGTCTCAAATTTGTTAGAGTTAGCTGGGGGCATGTCCCAGTAACTCCTATTCAGTTAGAAGGCTTTTAGACATAGACTAGTTTCAGCAGTTTTTAGAATTGTTTTTAGTCAGCACTAAATTATTTATATATTCAAACTTTTGGGTTCTTCCTTATTTTCAGATAATGATAGTTTTAGCTTCTGCACAATGCATGCTTTACTCTGATTTTGTATAGATATTACATGCCATGGGTTAGCTTAGGGTCACTTGTGACAGTAAACACCGTGTCGCATCCATAGGGTAGCTTCGAGCGTGATAGTAGATTTGAACTAAAGTAAAATATGGTGCAATTATTGCACAAAAGCGGGCAATTTACAGGCTTATCACATGAGGATCCACATATACATCTACAGAACTTTCTGGAGATTAGTGACACTTTCATCCCCACAGGAGTCTCTACAGACTATGTGAGGCTCACGCTTTTCCCATTCTTACTATCGGGAGAAGCAAAGAAATGGTTAAAGGCAGAACCTTCAAATTCAATCACAACATGGGATGATTTAGCAAGGAAGTTCATCATCCGATTCTTCCCATCAGGCAAACCTACAAAGTTGAGGAGTGAGATTCAAAGCTTCAAGAAGAAACCAAACGAGAATCTCTATCATGCATGGGAGAGATTCAAGTCTCTTCTACGGGATTGCCCGCATCACCAGCAGACTAATGAGGTATTATCTCACACCTTTGTTGAAAGTTTAAATCATAATACAAAGATTCTGTTAGATTCAGTGGTAGGTGGTCAAGCTTTAGAGAAGACGTATGATGACCTATACACTCTCCTCAACCGTATCGCACAAGGGAATCCAGAGTGGAATGGTGGCATGTCCAGAAATACGGTAAAGAAAGATGCAGGTATGATTGAGTTAGATAGTGTCACCACTCTAGTAGCTCAGTTAGCCAGTTTTTAGACTCAAATGATGGCTTATTACAATAAGCTGAGTGCAACTCAACCTCAGGCTCAAATTAATGGAGTGCAACAGGTTCAGACTTGGTGTGAAACTTGCAGTCTGAGTGGTCATTCAGCAGACTTATATGGAGCAAATCCGGAGTCGGTAAACTTTTTAGGTAATGCACAGAAAGAAAATTTAAACTATGGGAATGCCTTCAACTAAAATTGGAAGGGTCAGCCCAACTACTCTTGGGACAGTAATCAAGCGCAACCGCAACAAGTTATGTAGTATAACACTCACGCTAGCAATAATGAAGACATGTTGAAGAAGATCATGGTTAATCAAGAACAGATTATTGCGGAGCAACCAAAGATGGCGGCTGACATAAAAAATCAGCAATTAGCCACGAACACATTAGAAGTGCAAATGGGACAGCTAGCTCAGGCACAGAATATGAGACCTCAAGGGGTTTTGCCTAGTGATAGAGAAAAGCCGAAGCAAGTGATGGAAATCACCTTGAGAAGTGGTAGAGATCTGATTGATGAACCTCCAAAGAAAAATATTGAGGTGAAAGAAGAGTTGATTACTTCCAGGAAGACAGAGAAGCAGGCTGAGTTTAAGGAAGCTAGTAAAAAGGGGAAGACTGAGTACCCTAATGAGAAGCTGATTGAAAAACCTCGCAATAGACAACAACCACCCTTCCCACAGAGGATTAAGAAAGCAACAGAAGATGCATGTTGTAAGAAGTTCTTTGACACGTTCAGAGAACTTCACATTAACCTTCCTTTGTTAGATGTTTTGCAGGGAATGCATAAGTATGAAAAGTACTTGAATGATGTGGTCATGAAAAAAAAAAGGCTAGCAGATATTGAGACTGTGGCATTTACTGAGGACTGCATTTCAGTGGTGATGAGAAAGATGACCAAAAAGCTCAAGGATCCTAGGAGTTTCACCCTCCATATACAAATCAGTGAAAGTGATGTGGTCCAGGCTTTGAATGATTTAGGGGAAAGCATTAATTTGATGCCCTTATCATTGTTTAAAACTCTTAGGTTGGGGAAGCCAAGTCCCTACTCAGTTGTGCTACAGATGGCGGATAGAACCATAGTGGTACCCGAAGGAATCATAGAGGATGTTTTCATCAAGGGTGGTAAGTTCATTATCCATGCTGACTTTATTGTTCTTGATTATGATGCAGATGAAAGGGTACCAATCATATTGGGACTTCCATTCTTAGCTACCGGTGGAGCACTAATTTATGTGAGAGAGGGCACGCTCAAGATGAGGCTGAATGATGAAGAGATGACCTTCAGAGTGTACACAACACTCAACACACCCTCACACTACACGGATTTATGCATGACCACAGCTATGGAAGTGGATGAGTGTGGGGTGGAGAAGAGCGTACCTCTAGTTACCTCTTCAGACTCTCTCATTGAGCTGCACAAATTACCATGAGAGCCTAAACCTGAAGAACTTGAATGAGATGCTAAGAAGGTGAATGTGGGAAAGGCCTTATACCTCTAGCATGAGCACCCAAGAGGTCTAAAAAGAAGAATAAGATGGGCCCCAAGCAGGAGGAAAATGATAATAGAATGGGATTGAGAGTTGTGATCTGGGTCGCGCAACGATGGTAAAACAGGCGCTGCTTGGGAGGCAACCCAAGTTTAGGTAGTATATTTATTCTTTTTAGTTTTTCTTTAGTATCTTTTTTGGTGTTGTTTTTGTATTGTGTCAACAGGTTAAAGGGAAGTCTGAGTACTTGAGATCTGAGCTAAGGAGCATAGAAAATACTAAGTGTGGGGTCCTCTGGACCCCTTTGATGGACACGATGCTACTAGCTAGGCCTAGAAGCCTCAGAGAGCATTTCTAGCTTTACTTTTAATTTATACTTTTGGGACAAAGTATGGTGTTAAGTGTGGGGTGGGAATCTTTCGATTTGTTTAGGGTGAAGTGCATTGTAGGGTGTCTATTTTTATTTATTTGCAAGCTGTTAATTAAATTGAAAAAATTACACAAAGATTTTATCTTTGTTGGTTTTTTTTTTTTTTTGGTCTGTTTAGTATAAGCACATTTCACCCACCCCTCAGTTTTTCTTTTTTGTTTTTTTCCAGGAGGAAGCCCTTTGAACCTAGTATCCCTTTTTGATTTTTAGGAGTAAATTTAAAATATTTTTTTTAGGAGTAATTAAAGATGCTCTTGCTAGGTTCTACACATGATTACTTGTTGCTAGTTGATTTTGAATTATATGGCATGATTTGAATAATTGAATGACTACTGTGAGACACCTAAGGCTCTTTTATGTGACTCTTGTATGATGTTGGCTTAAATGTGAATTCATGTGATTGCTTGGCTAAGAGCCTATACGTAGCCTAATGGATTTGAACTTGTGCCATGTGTGAGTGAGGATTTTGTTATTCCATGATTGCATTTTGGTGTCAAGAACTTTCCCCGTGTGTTTGCAAAGTAAAATAAAGAATGTTGAGTTTAGGAGATGATATAGGAAATTCTTTGATAGCCATGTTTTATACCCTCTCTATCTACCCTTGTGCATAACCTTTGCTAGCCCCATTGAGCCTTTAGCCTATTCTTTGGTAGCCTCATGTATAGCTTATTCCTTTTCTTTCAATTGCCCACAATTTGATCCCAAACTCCTAAGCGCTTTATTTGAGAAATTAAGATGTTAAGGAGTGTAAAAGTGAGAAAGGAAAAGTAGTGAAGCCCCAAGGAAATAGATTTTTGTGTGTTGAAAAGGTTTATATGTTGTTGGTAGGGAGTAATGAAGTTAAAAAGATAAATTGTTCAAAATAAGTGATTCATGTATCCATAGCAAATACTCTCTACTAAAGATGTATAGGTGATCTTAAAAAGATGGGGCGAAACAAAGAAAGTTGGGAAGATAATAATGGTGTGAAATAGGTTGGTTGGAGATGAGATTAAATGAAAAAGGTGACGTATCAAAGTGCTTAGGGAAGATAGTCACTATTCTTGACCAAATAGTTCCTACCCGTCCCTCAGCCTACATTACAACCCTTAAAGTCCTACTTGATCTTGAGCTTTGACATTCTGACATTAGTGGAGTACTACACTACGGGCAAGCCTATGGTTCATCTTATGTGACATGTGAATTCTTTGTGAGAGTGAGCGGAATTTAATTCTTACACCCATTCATGTGATTTGTATGAGCAAATGTCAGTAACTCTCTTGTGGTGAAGGTGCATGTTTAATTATAGATAGGTGACTTATATGATATCTCTATTGAGTAATGTGCATGAGTTGGCCAACTGAGTAGAGTCAATTCTTGAGGCTAGGAAGTCTTAGAGTGGTATTCCTGTGATTCTAGTTGTTAGATGTCGTGCCGAATGTAGAGTTGTAGTTCTAGCTTGAGTGTCTTAGTTTTGATAGAGTGTCTTAGTGTTAATGGAGTCTTCCTAAAGTGTGATTAGTGTATAGAGTTTTTCGAGGAAAAACAAGTCTTTAAGTGTGGGGTGGTGATCTTAGGAGTATTTATACACCTAAATGTCGTTATCTTTGCACGTTTATCTTAGTTTTGAGGATAAATTGATGTGCCATTGAGGTATTTAGTGTGTAAAGTGTGTACTTTGTGGCTAACATACTTGTTTATAGTGTTTGGGTAGCATTTGGAACAAATAATGAGTTAAAAAGATCAATTAGAGTTTAGACGAGGAAACTAGCTTTGCTGGCTTGAGCTATGCCTATTCTAGCGTACTTTGATTGACTCTACATTGTATTTGGACTTACGTGTGTTGTGAGCTCTTTTAAGAGACCTTTGGAGGAGTTATGGAAGCTAATTGAAGCCTACAAACATGCTACAAATTATTGGGACACAAAATAAGTGTGAAGGATTGCGTTGGAGGAGAAAATGGGACGTCAAGAACCACCCCCATTCCATGGAGGAAAGCCTCCTATATGGGCAGCGTGACACGGAGGTGGGAAGCTATGTGGCTGCAATTTCCAGTGGCCTGGCACATTGGCAGCAAGCCACGACAGTGGCTTAGGGCTATGAGCAGCGTGACACGCTTCCTAGTTCCCGTGATCGGCAGCGTGCCATAGACCGTGTTCCCGGCGAGTGTATTTTGTCTCACACTATAAATAGGACACCTGGTTTCAATTGTAAACATCTTTGGACGACTTTGGATTGCAAAAACACAAGGAGAAGGATGCCTTAGGGTTTTTATTCTCTTCTTTTTCTTTACTTAATTCTTGTATGAACTACAACACTTTTGTAATCGCGAATTAGATTATGAGTGGCTAAACACCCTCTTTTTAGGGTTGAGGCTACAACATGATTGCTTGATTATGGATATTTAGTTGGTTTATTGTTTATCATGTCTTGTGATTGTTCTTATGTTCTTAGTATAACTATTCTAAAGTATCATGAACTTTAGGATACAACCAAGTCTCAAAACGAATTGACCATAGGAGTTAAGAGACGGAATGAAGAACATAGGAGGTGTGGATCATATCTTTTGTTGTTAGTTAGCAATTGTGAAGTATGATTTGCGGTTAGGATAGAGATATACCTAAACACCCCACTTGGCTAATAAAATGGGAAGAATGTTGAATGCATTCAACTTAAAGACTCACATCCTCGCTCAATGATGTAGTTATAAGATTAATTTGGATTGATGACTTAGAGGATGATCATTCCCGGGTTACAATATCTACCCCGTAAACTAACGATCACAATAAATATTAACACCGGCTATGAACCATAGTCAAATATGATTGTGTAGTAATTTCCTCGACCCTGGATTTCTCCATATATTGTTTACAATCGGAAGTTTCAGATCATTGTTAATTCTAGTAGTTTAGTTATAAAACAAAGTTTAACTCATGGTTACAAATCGCATTTGTTGAACTTCTATAGTATTAATTAAGATTAGATTATTTGCTAAGTACAAGTCCATGTGGGATAGATATTCGGATCACAAGAGCCACCTTATTACTTGCACGACCACGTACACTTTCATGTGCGCTTGGGATGGAACACTCGGTCCCAGACTCGTGGCTAGACCCAGCAGGATTTCCAGTCAGAGTTGGTGAGTCCCATCATTTGAGGGATTTTTATGAGTTTTGTATAGTCTTATGTTTCCCTTTCAGTACTTAGAGTTAGTTGGGGATCATGTGCCTACAACTCATCTTATCAGTAAAGGCTTTTCAGGCATAAATAGATAGTTGGTATTTCTGTTTTTCAGATTGTGATACTCTTAGACCTTTATCTTTATGATGAGTTGGTTTACTTACTACATTTATTTATGCTTCCTCTATGAAAGTCTATGTTATGTTTAAGTCATGCTAAGGCCAAGGACTAGCTTGGGATCACTTGTGGTCTCAGGTCCCGTGTTATGTCTAGGGGGTAGCTTTGGGGCATAAAAAACTTGGTATCAGAGCATCAGGTTCAAGAGTCCTAGGGTGTCTGAAAGCCTCGTTAAGTAGAGTCTTTTTCATGGAAGTGCGCCACACTTATAAAGGAGAGGCTACGAGACATTTTAGGGAAAAAATTCACTTCTTTCATGTTCACTATTATGCGGCAGAGCTTAACTCAATTTCTCCTCTCTAATCTATTCTTTATGCATTTCAGATCATGCCTCCTCACAGATCCAACACCCGTAATGATAATCCTCCAGTTCTGGACCACGAGGTCATAAATGCAGAGTTCAGGAATGCCATCCAACTATTGGCACAAGCTATGACCAACTAGGTTAATCAGCAGCTGCCCGCTCCTGCTAACCCAAATGTTAGGACAGTTGCTACCAAAGTTAGAGACTTTGTATGTATGAACCCGCCAGAGTTTTTGGGGTCTAAGGTTGGTGAGGATGCATAAAATTTTATTGATGAGATGAAGAAGATTCTTTAGATGATGCAAGTAACTGATACTGAGAGTGTTGAGGTAGCCTCCAATCAGCTCAAAGTTGTGGCTCACATTTGGTACACTCAGTCGAAGGAGGGTAGGGGCACGAATGCAACTCCTGCGACTTTGAAGTGCTTCCTTGAGGCTTTTCTAGATTGGTTATTCCCAAGGGAGTTGGTAGAAGCTAAGGCTGAAGAGTTCATGAATTTGAGGCAAGGTTCGATGTTAGTCGAGGAATATAGGCTGCAGTTCACTCAACTATCTAGGTATGCTCCAGCTATGATGGCCGAGCTAAGGGATCGGATGAGTAAGTTTATTTCCAGTGTATCCGACTTGGTGAAGAAAGAATGCAGGATGGCTATGTTATTGGGGTATGTGGACATCTCTAGGCTTATAACCCATGCTCAATAGACTGAGAAAGATAAACTAAAGGAAAGGTAAAGTTGGGTTTCAGTCATAAGAGGTCCGGAAGTGTACATCGGTCTTCATTTCAGAAGAGTTCTTTAAGACCAGTACCATCACCAGCTAGTGCTCCTACCCAGGTATCCAAACCTTGACATGATCAGGCAGGTAGGGCACCAGGCTCTCGTTCCCAAGGCAATATTGTGAGAAGGACTTCTTATCCTATTTGTAACAATTGTCGTAAGAATCACCTAGAATGTGTCGCTATGGCTCAAGTGGATGTTTTGGTACAGACAGATTGGCTATAAGATTAAGAATTTCCCCTCAGCCAAATAGAATAGTGGAGGTGGCAAGACTCAAGGTACTACTCCAGTAGCTCCAGCAGGTCTTATAGCTCAGCAGGGTGCCACTTCTAGCACATGTGGTGGCCAGCGCCAAAACTATCTCTATGCTATGTCATCTCACTAGGACCAGGAGGAGTCACCTGATGTAATCATTGGTATGTTATGAGTCTTCTCCATTAATGTTTATGCTTTGTTAGACCCATGGGATTCATTGTCTTTTGTGACCTCATATATTGCTTGTAAGTTTGGAGTTAGTCTTGTACAACTTCTAGAACCCTTCTATGTTTCCACTCCAGTTGGTGAGTCAATCCTAGCTCAGAGGGTATACATAAATTGCCCTATCTCAGTCCTCTATAGAGTCACCTTAGTAGACTTAGTGGAACTAGACATGACAGACTTTGACATCATTCTTGGCATGGATTGGCTACATGCATGTTATGCCTCAGTCGACTGCAGAACCAGAGTCGTATCTTTTTCAGTTTCCTAATGAACCTGTCTTAGAGTGGTAGGGTAATCGTCCATCATCGAAGGGTCATTTCATATCTTATCTCAAGTCTAGGAAAATAATTTCTAAGAGGTATGTCTATCATATAGTTCAGGTTATGGATTCTGAGTCCTAAACCCTATCTCTCCAGTCAGTTTCACTAGTAAGTGAATTTCTTGAAGTCATTCCAGAGGATCTGCCTGGAGTCCCTCCTAAGTGGGAGATTAACTTTGGGATAGACCTTCTCCCAAATACGCAGCCTATATTTATTCCTTCTTACAGAATGGCTCCATCAGAACTTAAAGAATTGAAAGAGCAGCTGAAAGACCTTTTAGACAAGGACTTTATCAGGCCCAGCATCTCTCCATAGGGTGCTCCAGTCCTCTTCGTGCATAAGAAAGATGGTTCTCTCATAATATGTATCGACTACCGTCAGTTGAACAAAGTCACAATCAAGAATAATTATCCCATCCCTAGGATTGATGACTCAACCATCTTCAGGGTGCCAGCTACTTCTCTAAAATTGACCTTAGATCCGATTACAATCAACTCAGAGTTAGAGAGTGTGACATCCCGAAGACAGCCTTCAGGACTTGGTATGGTCACTATGAATTTATGGTTATGTATTTTGGATTAATGAATCTTCCTGCAGCCTTTATGGACTTGATGAATAGGGTATTCAAGCAATACTTGGATATGTTCACCATCATCTTTATAGAAGACATTCTGATCTACTCTCGAAGTGAGGAGGAGCATGTAATCTATTTGAGGGTTGTGCTACAAACTCTCAAGGATTGTTAGTTATTTGCTAGTTCAGTAAGTTTGAATTCTGATTGCAGTCTATTGCTTTTCTGGGTCATGTAGTATCTAAGGAAGGCATTCGAGTAGATTCGTAGAAAATAGAGGCAGAGACCCACTTCCCTTACAAACATCAGGAGCTTTTTGGGTTTGGTCGGGTACTATAGGAGATTTGTGGAAGGTTTTTCATCCATAGATGCCCCATTGACCAGGTTGACTCAGAAAAAGGTAAAGTTTCAGTGGTTTGATGAGTGTGAAAACAACTTCCACGAATTGAAGACTAGGTTGATCACAGCTCAAGTTTTGGCTCTACCAGAGGGTTTAGATGTCTTTGTTGTGTATTATGATGCATCTAGAGTTGGCTTGGGTTATGTTCTGATGCAGGTGTGCTAAGGTGATTGTTTTGGCTTCCAGACAGCTTAATATTTATGAGAAGAACTACCCGACTCATAATCTTGAGTTAGCAATTGTGGTGTTTACTTTGAAGATATAGAGACACTACTTGTATGGCGTACATGTGGATGTGTTTACTGACCATAAGAGCCTCCAGTATGTGTTTGCTCAGAAGGAATTGAATCTTCATCAGAGAAGGTAGCTTGAGCTTCTTAAGGACTATTACATGAGTGTGCTTTACCATGCGGGTAAGGCTAATGTAGTAGCTTATGTACTTAGCAGATTATCCATGGGTAGTGTGTCACAGGTTGAAGAAGGAAAGAAGGAATTAGTTAAGGATGTTCAGAGGCTTTCTCGGTTAGGGGTTCGCCTTACAGATTCAGCATATGGTAGTGTGATGGTTCAGAATGGGTCAGTATCTTTCTTAGTGGTTGAGGTGAAGGAGAATCAAGACAGTGACCCTATTTTTCATTAGTTGAAGGGTGCAATCCATCAACAAAGAATAGAGGTTTTCTCCCGAGGTAGAGATGGTGTGCTTCGCTATCAGGGTCAATTGTGAGTTCCAGATGTGGATGGGTTAAGACAATATATTTTGAAAGAGGCTCACAGTTCCAGGTATTCTATTCATCCCGATGCCACCACGATGTACCACGACCTATATGAAGTCTATTGGTGAAATGGAATAAATAGGGACATTGCCAATTTTATGGCTATGTGTCCCAACTATCAGCAAATAAAGGTAGAACATAAGCGACCGGGTGGTATGACTTAGGATATTGACATTCCTACTTGGAAGTGGGAAGTGAACAACATGGACTTCATTACAGGCTTACCACATACTCACCAACAACATGACTCTTTTGAGGTGATAATGGACAGGATGACTAAGTCAGCCCACTTTTTGGCTATCAAGACTACTGATTCAGCAGAGGATTATGCCAGGCTCTACATCTGTGAGTTAGTCATATTGCATGAGGTTTCATAGTCTATCATCTCAGATAGGGGTACTCAGTTTGCATCACAATTTTGGAGGTCATTTCATAAGGGTCTTGGTTCTCAGGTTAATCTTAGCACATATTTTCATCCGCAGACAGATGGCCAGGCAGAGCATACCATCAAGACCTTAGAGGATATATTGAGGTCTTGTGTAATCAATTTCAAATGTAATTGGGATAATCACTTACCTCTTATAGATTTTGCCTACAATAACAATTTTCATTCTAGCATTCAAATGGCTCTGTGTAAGGCACTTTATGAGCAGAGGTATAGATCACCTATAGGTTGGTTTGAGGTAGGTGAAGCAGCATTGATAGACCCAAACCCAGTTCATGAGACTATGGGGAAGGTTCACCACATTAGGTAGAGGCTGAAATCAACTCAGAGTCATCAAAAATCATATGCAGATATGAGAAGGAGAGACTTAGAATTTGAAGTTGATGATTGGGTGTTTGTGAAAGTTTCACCCATGAAGGGAGTCATGAGATTTAGCAATAAAGGGAAGCTTAGTCCCTGGTATATGGGTCCCTATAGGATTCTGAGGAGAATTGGTAATGTGGCTAATGAGTTAGAGTTGCTAGAAGAGTTAGCCGCAGTTCATCCGGTCTTTAATGTGTCCTTGTTGAAAAAGTGTGTTGGTGATCCAACCTCAGTTGTGCCATTAGAGAATGTAGGTGTGAAGGATAGTCTCACCTATGAAGAGGTCCGAGTTGAGATTCTTAATTGTCAGGTTTAAAGATTAAAGAATAAGGAAGTCACTTCAATGAAAGTCCTTAGGAGGAACCAGTCAATTGAGGGAGCTATTAGGGAAGCAGAAATAGCTATGATGACCAAGTACCCTCCTCTTTTTCCTTCTGATTCAGTTTTAGCTTGAGGTAATAGTTTCTTCCATAGTATTTTCCTTCAATCATTCTCATGTTCCTTGCATGCATTCATGTTTCACAAGTTCAGTTCAGTCATGTTTCAGTTAAAACTCAGTCATTGTGCCAGTACTTCAGTTTTTATATTTAGTTGGTAAGGGATGCAACTTTTTCCCTCTAAACTCAACTTACTTAGTCTTCATTCGAGGATGAATGATCTAAGGGGGAGATATTGTAATACCCCAAAATTCGAACCAGCATTTAAACTGTGAAAATCTAAATTTTTGTAGCCACAGGTCGTGGCAGGCACGATGGCCTGCCTGACCGGTCGTGAGAACCAACCAGCAACCCTGTAGCTTTTTCCTTTTCTCCCCGATGGGTAGTCTCCATAACCATCGCAAGTCTAATGGACCGTGGGGAACCCACCATGGGAAATACCTAGTGACCCATCCCCAACTCCACTCAGTCCTGACAGGCAGTCACCACAGTCATTGCAAGCCCAATGGGCTATGGGAACTCACTGTGGGAAGCTTCCAGAGGCCTAGGCAGCTGGCCCCCTTCCCGACGGCCACCCATGATGGGCCATAGCAGTTACGATGAGTCGTCAAATAGCTTGTTCGGTGGTAATTTTCTGAAACTTCTTATTTTTTAATTCAAGAGCATTCCAGTCTTTTCTTACTCTTTTAAGTCCTAAACCATGTTGTTTTAGGCCTTGTTTGAGGGGTTTTATCCCAGTTTAGTCAATCCTATCTTCATTCTCACGATTCTCAACTCAGAAATAAGGAAAAAGGAGATTTCTTCTCTCAAGCTTAAAGTATAGGGTTCTTCCTCAATTCTCCATCTTCAAGCTTAAGCTAGAGAAGTCTTCAAGTTCAGGTATGTGGATATTCAATAAAGGTTTTTTTTCACCCTTATGCCCAAAACCTCAAGTTTTAATTTAAATTTATAAATTTATGAAACTAGGGTTCTTACCTAAATTATGAAATTCTTGTGAATTCAATATAATAGCATCAGTACATGATTTCTAATCCTAAATACATGATTTAGCATGATTTTTTATAAGTATTTCTTACACCTATGACTTGAGAAGGAATTTAGCATAATTTGATATCATTACATGTTTTCAAGCAAAATTGGCATGTTCAGATAATATGACCTCAAGTTTCAAGAATTATGCTTTCATAAATAGTATGACATACAACTATGTCCACATGATTTATGAACAGTTTTGACATCCAGATATGTCTACGTGATTTATGAATTATTTTGATATCCACATATGTCACATGTATGTATGAACTATATAGTATATTTTGGCAGTAGTATTTAACACCGAGCTGACGAGAGTTCTAGATAACCCAAGTCAAGAACTATGTTGCCAGCATACGTTATTTAGCCCAATGGGCATACGATAGTGGTTCCACTCTAAACATGGTTTGTATTCTAGCAAGGTACAAACGACTCTGCCAACTAGGGTACAGAAGTTGGATTCTATATAGCTCACATGGTCTATGTCGGTTACGAGAATCTCCCACAAAAATGGTTTTAAGCATATGAATTTATTTGACTCATTGTTTCCAAGATTTTGACTTACTACTTATGACTTATAATTATAAACATGTTTTCAGCCTATGGTATTGCATTGAGTCATTACATTATAGATTTTAGTACTATTACATGATGTCAGTTTTAAGTATGTTTTAAGCATTGTTTTTACTATGATTCATGCATAGATCTCACATACTTAGTACATTTCGTAGTACTGATTGCATACTTCATTGTGCTGCATCTTATCATGATGTATATACAGGCGCTCGCTCCCACACTCGTAGCTAGACCCAGCAGGATTTTTAGTCAGAGTTGGTGAGTCCTTATTATTCGAGGGTTTTTTATGAGTTTTGTCTAGTCTTATATTTTCCTTTTCGTACTTAGAGTTAGCTGGGGATCATTGATACCATCACGGGTAGCTTAGAGCATATTAAGGGGCCCTTCCACATATGGATGATACCTTGGAGCCCGTAGAAAGCCATGGAGCAACAAATACACAAGGCCATGGGCGATCAAAATGTCATTTGAGCAATCAAGAAGAGACCTTATGGGTTATTTCCAAAATAGTCACTTTTGGGCTATTTTTGTAATAGGCTATTTATCTAAAGACAATAACTATAAATAGTTGCCTTAGCCATTTTCATACATAGTTTTTTGGATGATTGATTTATCTTGAATAGACTTTGATATTTTAAGTTAGGGTAGTGATTGAGTTCAATTTCAATTATTTGTTTAGAATGAGTGATTAGGGTGAATTTTTGAATTGCTTGTGTTATCTTCTTCGCTTGATTGATCATCGAGTTACCATTTAATGGATTCAACTTAGTTTCTCGTGCATTTGATTGAGTTCTCTTCTCCCTTGGTTGATTATGGATTTAATTAACCATTCTTTCTTCTATTCTCATCTCAATTTTTTCTAATTCTCATCTTAATTTCTCCACTATCTTTATTTTTTATTGTTGAATTTTGTGTTTCTGATATTGATTTTAGTCACTCGATTGAGATCGTTATCAATCATTGCCCAGCAACTCATCTTATTAGTAGAGGCTTTTCAGACATAAATAGATAGTCGGTATTTCTCGTTTTCAGATTGTGATACTCTTAGACCTTTATCTTTATGATGAGTTGGTTTGCTAACTACTTCTATTTATGTTTTTGCTATGAATGTCTATGTTATGTTTAAGTCATGCTAAGGCTAAGGGTTAGCTTGGAATCACTTGTGGTCTCAAGTTTTGTGTTACATCCAAGGGGTAGCTTCATGGCATGACATTCCACATTCTCATCATCAGTCATTTTGAACAGTTCGTACTCATTTACAAAAACACTTATTCTGGTTTCTTTGACTTTGTTGGTTCCTTCATATGTAACTTCAAATTTGTCCTATATTTATTTTGTGGTGTCATAGGTGGATATCTTTTCATATTCTGATCCATTAACTGCACAATAGAGTAAGCTAATAGCCCTGGCATTAGTTTGAATTACCTTTTGTTGTTCCTTTATGACTTCAAAAGTTTCCAGATTGATTTTGCTAGTAGACTCCTTTCTAAAATCCTTAGTGGTGATGCCTGTAATTGGTTTTAGTCCTTTTCGGATTACGACCCATGCTTGGAGGTTATTTGCTTGAACAATGATTCTGAATCTTTCCTTCTAGTGAGAGTAGTGTTGACCATTCAAGTAAGGAGGTCGATTTGATGAGTGTTTGTCTTATAGAATAGCATCGGGAATTTGATAGTTAGCCATTTGATATTTTCTCACGTGCGGATAAGTAGTTGTATAGTGAGACCTGCTCTGATACCAATTAAAAGTCAAGAGGGGGGAGGGTGAATTGAAAATTATTCTTTCCGAGTCGACTTTGGCTGCAGATTAGTTAAGGACATAATAATACAATAATATAAACTTTGTAGATTGTAAAAGGGACACAAAAATTTATCCTAGTTTAGATCACCGGTGTGGTGCCTAGTACAGTCCCCTTGGATTTTAAGGGTTTCCTTTAGAGCTTCTTGAACAGTTGAGATTACAAAAATTCTTCCTTGACAATTCACAGGTTGTCCTTCGTTCTTACGCTCTTGACACAGTCTCTACTTATATAACTAGAACGGACTCTTTCTTTTTCATTACTATTACAATTGTAGTCTTCCTAAAAGAGTACAGAGTATTGAGAAAGATAAAAGCAGAATAGATATTCTTGTTCAAGTGAAGTTGCAAATCTTCTTCTTCTCCTTTTTTTGCTTTTATAGTGAGAGGCAGGTCTGCTTCTTTGATCTCAAAAGGAAAACCCAAGGGATTTTCATTCAATCAAGGATATATGTTCATTCCTTGATTGAGTGTCTTCATCCAATCACGTCCATATCAGATATGTCCGTGATATATCTTTCTTAGAGATTCTGGTGATTCTTCTTTGTTTGGTCTATCTTGAATCATTTCCTTATGATGAATGTTGATTGATTCACCAGATCTTATCTTGTCAATCTTCCCTTTCTGTCTCCTTGAATCATGGATGTTGGACTCGTGATATCTTCTTTTTCTGTCTCGTCGAATCATGGTTGTTTGACTCGTGAATTCCTTGGATCATGGAGGCTATAATCTCTTGTCTATCTTCCTTTTATGTTTTCTTGAAGCATGGTGACTTGTAATCTCCTTTGATTTATAGAGGCTATGATCTTTCTTGATTCTTGTTTGTTTCTTTTTGCCTGCAATAGAGTCTAGGATTAGTTTCTCATTATTAAAATAGATATAGTTAAATCCGGAGGCTAACAATATATAGATTGAAAAACTGTACCAAACAAGGTACTAAAAATACACAAAGCTAATGCATGCATTATTTTCTCTAATACACTTACCAAACTACTCCTCAAAGTTAAGTGACTTTTGAGTTAAAAAAAATAAAATTGAGTGACTTTCTGTGTGATGTACCCATAGTGGAGTGACCATCTGAAATATTATTTCTTTATCCTGGTGTGTTATACTCGAACATATCCCCGCATAGAATTTAAACAACCTGAGGAATAAAAATTTGACAAGTTTGGTTTTAAGTATTTTAGCGTCTTGTATTTTGATTTGATCCTCATTATATTTCTCATTCGCATCGAAAAAATACTTTTAGAAATACCAAATCAAATCGAATTGAAGTTGAAAAAATCAAATCGAACCGTATTAGTTTGATTCAGTGTTCGATGCACACTTTTCCAAAATCAAAAACTGAAGAATCGAATCAAAGTGTGATAAAATTGAACCGAAGAATCGAACGCTCACCACTATTCCATTCTATTAAAAATTAATGAAATATAATATTTTTGGGATGAAAACGTACTACCAAAAAATGAATGTGAAATGTTTGGGTCTTGTGTGCCAACATTTATTACTATGCTTTTTCACTTTAATTTTAAAAAAATTTGATTCAGTACCACCTTTTCATGCATATAAGTACTCTCCTGTTCACTTTTATTTATTTACTAGTTTAGTATACGTGTGTTGCACGTGTGTAATTGACAGAACAACAGTTAGAAGATTCCTATTTTTAGCTAAGATTTAAATCATCTTAACTTTGAACAGTATTTTAAGATATATTTTTTATCACATTAACATTATAGTACTTATCATATAATTTTTCAATATTATAATTATAATTTTAAAATATTAAATTAATCTAATCTAATTTAGCTTTAAAAATTAGTTTTAAAATTGTGTACTTAATAGGATAGGTACACACAATAATTTATGATTTTTGTATATATTTATTACTAATTGATGTCTTCTTATTTTTTTCGGCTAAGAAAATACAAATTATGCTATTACTTTAACCAATAAAGAATAACTTAAATCCTTTATTAAATAATTTAAAAATTAAAATAAGTATAATTTTAATTAAACAAATAACTTAAATGTCAATCATAAAGCATGTTATTCATATTGAACTTAAATCAAAATTAAATCTACTAACTAATTATAATGGATGACGATGGTAATAATAGAAAACAAAGTTAAGAAATTCGTATAAAACAAAGATTACAAATTTGTAAGTGTCATTCTTCCGGCAGGGAAGATGGTACTCTTTTCTTTGCCTTTCTTTTTTCTTTGTTTATTTATTACTTTTCAAAAAAATAATTTTTTTTTCTTTTGCCCGTCATTCATTGTCACGACCCAGACCGCCGTGAGTTGCACTCACCCAATCTCCCCGGGTGAACGAACTATCACTTCCCCGAACTTAACCGTTCTAACAACTCAAAACCAAAGTGCGTAAATTAAATTAGCAAAACAATAATAACAAAACCACTTCATTAATATAAACCTGTGGAAATTACCCCCTAGAATCTGAAGGTCGCAGTACCAAACAATCTACCAATGACTAGAATACGGGGATGCAGCCCCAAAATAAGAAAATAGTTTAGGCCCGAAACAAGTGGGCTACAACTCTAATGATAGATTCAAGGCAGCTCGATCGAAGGAGCTCACCCTTGAAGTCTGAAAATGTCGGTACTACAGATGAGGTCGTGTCTCAACCGCTGGAAGATTGCATGTACTCACAAAAAGAAAAGCAAGTGCAGCATCAGTACACAACCACGGTGTACTGGTAGGATCATCAGCCAGTTTCAAATAAAAAGAGTGTATAATCGGCACAACAAATCAAGTATAAGTACGGAAGACATGTAAGAAGTCAACAGGTACCCCTAGACTACAAGTCTCTACCTAACTTGTTCCCGCATGAAATCCACCCTTTCTAACTGTAAGCAACAATCATATAGCCAATAAACCATCCATTTTCGTCTAACCCATACCCACGCTGGGATCCCCTCTAAACAACACCTAAGTGTTAAACAGACAACCCGGCCTAATCCAAGGCCAACTCAATAGATATAACAGGATTCCCGGCCACTCAAGGACCACCAACAAATATCACATTTCACTAAAATACCCTGGTCCACTCACGGAACTAATAACAGTCAATGCAATACAACCATATCAATGCAATGATACAGTAAAATAAACCCGTACCAGGCGTGGTACTCGAGCCAACAGTTAGTATCCTGTACCAGGCGTGGTACCCGAGCTAACCATTTGTTATACCCGTACCAGGCGTGGTACCCGAGCCAACCGTTAGTATTCTCGTACCAGGCGTGGTACCCTAGACAACAGAATGTCAATTAATCCACAGTCAAATAAAGAACAAACAACTTGTAAAACCAACAAGCAACACACCGTTCAATCCACAGAATGTAAAACAGGACCCTTAGACATTCTAAACAATTCCTCTAAGCAATATAATTCATGAAAACACTTAGATAAGAGTACAAAAATATACAACATTCACAGGAATCGTAAGCCATCACCTACCTCGAAATGATCCAAGCTCTACTCAACCCGAGCTTTTTCGTGTTCTGGATTTCTTTCTCGTTCTTGGTCTAAAAAAAATACAAGTACTTGAATTAACAAACCAGGTATGCGTATTACCTGGATTACACCAATTCCTAAATCCCAGACCAACCATGATCATTCTACCCTTTTTCCCGGGTTTTTCGTTATTAATTCCACTAGTTCTATCATTTTCACGAATAAAAATAGAGAATTTAACAACATGCGATCAATAAACCTTATTTTTAACAATACCCAAGAACTTTCATGCCTAGAATCTCCCTTCTTCCCCAGATTCTACCATCCCTAGGTTATTCCAACATTTCCCCAAGTTCCCTCCTAGCAATTCTACCGCGTAGGAAAAGTAGTACGAAGTTTGGGGAGTAGAAACCTTACCTTAGGGAAGAAAAACAATGGAAAGAAAAATCCCTTGGAATCACCTTGCCCTTCTCCCAAAATGAAATTGTGAAAACTGAACGTTTTGGGGAATGCTTCTTCATTAATTCCCTTCGAGCCCGCTATAGCGGTCCCCTCTCTGCTATAGCGGTCCCGCTATAGCGGAAGCATTTCGCTATAGCGGTCTTTTCTACCGATATAGCGGTCTTTTCCACCGCTATAGACGTTGCGCTCATCATGGACAGAATGTCCGGAAATCTCTAAAATTTTCCCATTTTACAAAACACTTGCTTCCCCCGACAATCCGAAACAACCCCTTCACGTCAATCGCGATTCCGGGAGTTCTACTTACCCGAATTCGATTCTGAAAAGTCCTCTGAACTCCTTTATGTCTTGGATACATGGAAAAATAGCTCAAAACAATACACCTAACCCAATCCTTACCCAAATTTGCCTAGACTCCACATCGCTCCAAAACTGACCGAGGCTAGCCTAGCCCAGAATTTCAAACTCCCAAACTCGAAGTTTTCTAACTCTAAAACTTGACACGATTGAACTACCCATAATGACGGACCCGGTCGTTACAACAGATACCAATTTACCCATTGTTCATCCCCGAATGATCAAATCTGAAATTACAAAATTAAAGAAAAGAAAGTGATTCAAACAAATGAGGGTACTTATCTCGCATGTCCTTATCGGTTTCCCAAGAGGCTTCCTCAACTGGATGATGCTTCCACTGAACCTTTACCATATCAATCACCTTTTTTCTCAACCTCTAGATATTCCAATCAAGAATCAAGACTAGTTCCTCTTCATAATGAAGATCCATATTGAAAAGCACCTCATCCCACTTGATGATGTAGTCCCCATCCCCATGGTATCGCTTAAGTATGGATACATAGAATACCGGATGGACGCTCGAAAAACTGGGCGGCAGTGCTAACTTGTAAGCCACTGGCCCCACAACCTCAAGAACCTCAATGTCACGACCCAATTTCTCGGTCATGATGGAACCTACAACCCCCGGTAAGTGAACCAATCTCCATAGCCCAGAACAGTTAGAAATGGGCTACTATCTAACAAATAAGGGAACAAGACGAAGAGAATAGATAAAAGGGATATAAATATATACATATGCGGAAACTAAACCAAACCCCAAGACCTGGTATCATAGTATAGAGTCAAAACTACATACATAGAGTGCAAATGATCCAAAACAATATATACAGATGTCTCTGAATGGTAATAGAGTACATGAAGCAAAAGATAAACTAAAGCTAAGCTCCGATCGCCAAGAGCTCACCCTCAGTCTGAAGTAGTCCCAAACAGATCTCCAAGCACGAATCACAGCGATCTAACAGCGATGGCCCACGCTAGGATCTGCACCCAAAAATGTAGGGGGGTAGGGTGAACACCAAATGCGAAGCATAAGGTACCCAGTAGGTATCATAGGCCGACTGGGCACATATAAGATAAAAGCGTAGTAACAGATAGAATAGAAGCAGGCAGTTACAGAAATCAACGAAAAGTACATAGGAACTAGCCCAGAGGGAAATCAGCAGAACCACATGTGAGGCCAGTAAGCAGAATATACACACCATAGGCACAGGTGAAAGTAAGACATAACGTACCTGGGGTCCTTGCAATAACAATGTATACATAATAAGTTTACGAAATGGACGGTATACCGGTAACCTCAAGTGTAAGAAGAAGAGAGAAAGAGTAATGATAGGCATGCTTAGAGACATGAATCAAGCCCAACTAATCATATTAATCTCAAATCCAGCAACTAACAGTCTAGCACTAACCAATTTCATAATTAACCGTAACAGGAAACAGTTCTACAAGTAAAATAGGAAGAGTCTACCTACAGTCCCCCGGCCGCCCATACAACCGAGGAACACAAACAAGTGAAAACAAACCCTCCGGCATCCCATACTACCGGAGCGTACAATCAACAAACAACAAAAAAGGGTGGAGCCTCAAAC